>VAHH01000647.1:0-10075 GCA_013357305.1 Radopholus similis | reverse complement strand
CGAAATGTAGTGCCTAAATTGAATAGCCCTGAAACATCTCGTTTATACTTTTTTGGGTGTGGACGACCTGTGAGCTTAAGCCAAGCTAAGCTTACCTTGGCTTAGGCTAAAAAAAGCCCACTTGGCTACAGTCATTACTTTTAGTGATTTGATAGCTTTTCCCTTTTTCCACGCATTTCTTTATGGAACTTACAAACAATGCAGATGTTGACTGTCCAGATCCAGGCGCCCGTTGTCACATTTTCAATGCGCTCCGGCACCGGATGCAGCACGGGCTTTTTGTTCGGCAATCCACACCCGGGCGGCGGCAGTGCCTGAAGCGTAAAATTATCCTTAGGAAAGGGGATTTGTGCCAAGAGGAACAAATGCGGCAGCAGCCAGCAGTGCTGCGAATGCGGCGGCGACCAACCACAGCATCAGAAAAAGGCAGGCACTGTGCATTGATGTACCAGAGAAGAATTGAGTAAATCTAACAATAACAACACAACATTAATGGAGCTGACGTTAAGATTTTGATTCCCCCAAGCTCAAAACGAATTCAATTCCCAAATCTTTCGGAATTGGAAAACTAATGGTGTCGTGATGTCCGCCAAATTTGCCAAATTTTTTGTCCAAAAAAAGAAGCAAGCCAATTAGTGCGCATTTTGTCATTTAGTAGCAAGTCTACATAATGGGCTACCTATCTGGTATAAAAGAGTTGGAATCATTTGGCCAAACCACTCCAAAAAAAAAGTTGTTGACAAATTTGACCTGAGTTCAATCAAAAAATCATAAGTCATAAGATCATAACACGAGGCCTTAGAGTGAGTTGGCGCGGAAATGACCCAACTCCTGGGTGGTCCTTCAATGCGCAGTCAAATGGAATGATGTGTGTTTGTCCCAAATGTTTGGTATGGGGTATGCCTGCTCAAGAAATCGATATGACGCCAGAGGGATACATAATAAAAATAATATGTGTGTATCTAGAGCTGTACCTAGAGAGTAGAGACTGAGATAAAGAGAAGGAAAAGAGAACTGGAAGTTCGGCATAAGGCATACCTAATATTGTAGGTACATATGTAACATAAATTTGTGGCCAGTGTGCCGGACAATCAGCAAGGGATTGGCAATTGCGGACGGAGTCCAGCGAGAACTCGTTGCGGTTGTATGCTTGGTCGAGTTTTTTAGACATCGGATATATAAAAAAAATCCACAAATTGGCGCCCAGATTTGCATTCCTCGCTTTCAGAAACCCCAGAGTAGTACCCACAAAACTTTGTTTTGGCGCGAAATGTTTTTGTTTAACGCGATTTTTGGTAAAAAATTGATGTTTGAAAATTTCTGACCAACGTTTTTCGAACTTGTTAAAAATTTTTTGACTATCCCCTGGGACCCCGTAAAAAATTTGTATTGAATTTTTATACCTTTATTGAGACCGACGATAGTGTATTTTTATTTCACCAAACAAATTAAATTCAGACATCATTAGACAAATATTAAAACAATGGGAGTTCTTTTTTGAATCAATGCTAGTATCTTTAAATTGAGAAAAGTGACAATATGTGTGTCCGCTGGAGAGAACAAGTCCAAAATAATTGAAACATTGAATGATCCACAATTTAAAATTTGATAATTCCCATCTCCTCATCATTTGTTGCCGCTCAAGCCGAGCCGTTTTGCCTCGCTCTCGTACACAATCAGACGCCACAACTTCACCATGAACACTTCGGCCTCGTCGTCCAGCACCTGAACAGAATGGGGCCAAAATTAAAAACACATTTTAAGCAAAAATTTAAAAAAATTCAAATTTTAAAAGTCAGCCCGATGCCCCAAAATTAAAAGTTTAATCGATTCAAAATATAAAAGTATTATTTAAAAATTCCAAGGCCTCAAAATTAAAAGTTTAATTGATTCAAAATATAAAAGTATTATTTAAAAATTCCAAGGCCTCAAAATTAAAAGTTTAATCGATTCAAAATATAAAAGTATCATTTAAAAATTCCAAGGCCCCAAAATTAAAAGTTTAATCGATTCAAAATATAAAGGTATCATATAAAAAATCCAAATTTGTAGTCTTCAGAATTTTTGAAGGATAGAACATGGAATTTGAAACATTCAAAAAGGATTAGCTTATAAAAATCAGACGCATTCCAAAATACTCAAAAAATAATTTAAAAAATCATAATTTTTATAGATGTTGAATTTGAATTTTGTTTTTAATTTTAAATTTCCCCCCAAAACTGGCCATTTGCAAGTCGTGCAGGATGGCGTGCGGCTCCGTCTTGTTGGCCACCTTCTCGCAGATGAACGACACCAGCGAGGGCTCCTCCTCCCCAATGTACTCGCAGATCTTCTTGTTCACCCAGGGCTGCACCCGCTGCGCCATCATCGCCCCGTCCACGAAGGCCCAGTCCACGCGGAACGCGAACAGCGTGTCCCGCTCGGTGGGAATGCGCCCGATCAGGTCCTTGATCAGCTTCTTGCGCTCCTCCGGCGTGATCGAGTGGATCCGGTCCTGGGGTGGGAGAACAAAATTATCTCGATTCTGATCCCCTATTTGAACCGATCTGTTGGATCAATTGATTTTTTGGTTCTAATCACTAATCAGGCACATCCCCATCAGTGACCAAGCCCTAAAATGGCCTAACCCAAAACAATATTCCGCCATCTGATTGGATTGAATTTGATCAAGTTGACACTAAAATTTAAATGATGGGGCTGCAAATGCCAAGGAATTGACGAGAAATCGATTAAGCACATGAGAGTACAAGAACCAAAAATTGAATGGACAAAATTTGAGAATCTGATCACTTTTTGAGCCGATCCGTGTTCGATCAATTGATTTTTTGGTTCTAATCAGGTACATCCCCATCAGTGACTAAATAAAATAGCCTAACCCAAAACAATATCCCGCCATCTGATTGGATTGAATTTGATCTAGTTGACCTACAATTCGCATCGGGTCAACTCAATAAATTCAGTGCCTCAAAATTGTCTGATCTCTGTTTTGATTCGGCATCTGATTAAATTTTAATCGATCACATCAAAAATCAAATGGTGTTTCGTTTGTAGGATGGAAAACGGAACGGTCACGCATACCTCAAAGTGATGATCTAATTGTGAATTAACTTTGATCGGTGGACCTCTTATTTGATTTGTCTTATTGGCTGAACAGTTTTTTCTAATATGTCTCAGCTCTAAGCCACTCCGTTTTTGCAAATTGAACATTTCCATTTGTTGCCCACCTCTCTGGTGATCTCGAACGGCTTGATCTTCTTCTTGATCTCGTGCAGCGTATCCACCTCCTCCTCTTCCTCCTCGAACACGCCGTTCAGCACCGCCGACACGGGCACCACCATCGCCGGCTTTTGCAGCACAATCTTCTTCTGTGGGCCCGGACTGCCGTCTGTCGCCGCCGATGAGGCAGGAGGCTCCTCTGTGGGAGGCGGGACTGCCGGAGACTCGTGGGAATGCACTCCATTTGAAGAGGTCGATTCGTTGTTGGCGCCCACTGGAATTTGGAAACAAATTTATTTTTACAACAAATTAGGGAATATTTATTTTCCAATAAATCGATTCAAAAAATCAATAATTTAACAAATAAAAATTTTAACCATCAAAAAATCAATAATTTGATGGAAACATCGACATTTTCTAAACCGGAAAAGATGACTTCTTACCAAAAATGGTTGAAAAAGTTACCAAATTTTTACACCTACCAAAGGTTGCTCCACTCCCGATCCCATTTCGCTTGATCAATACACCAATTTTGACGATTAATTTTTCTCAAGTATGACATGTCATTACTTTGTTCAGATTGGTCGGATTGTCAAGTTAGTAACTTTTTCAACCACTTTTGGTAAGGAATTGATCAACGGGCTTTTTGAATATATCTATGATTGTAAAAAGCAAATCAGCTTACCGGCGGACCAGACTTTTTCAACGGGCAATGGGACACCAGGCACCACCGGCTTTGGACTGGGCGCCGATGGCAGTGGGGGCTGCTTCTTTCCGGCGTCGCCCATGACCTCCTTGCGCATCTCGTCCAGCTCGCGTCGCTCTTCCTGGCGATCCTTGGCGTCCGCCTCGCGCTCCCGCTCAAAATTGCGACGGCGCTGGAACAGTGCGGAGCCCCTGGAAATTCGGGAAAAATCAATTTGTGGTTTTTCCAGATTCGAAGTTTTGATTTTGGGCACTTCAAGCCAGACTAAAAGATAGCCTTGAACTTCTTGGCCCACAACCTTTGCATTTTCCCATTGATCAGTAGTGATCAGATCCCGCTGATCGATCCCACTGATCAGTGATCAGATCACAGATCCCACTAATCAATGATCAGATCCCACTGATCAGTGATCAGATCTGTTGCTGATGGGAATTTCAAAATGCCCACTTGTAATATTTGGGGTCGTCCCGCTCATCCTGGTAGTCCTCGAGGAACTGGCGCAGCTTCTTCGCCTCCTTCTGGATGGTGCGCTGACGTGCCTTCTCCTCCTCCTCATCTTTGGCGTACTGGCGTGCCCTTCTCTTTTCGCGCTCCTCCCACTTCTTCAGCCGAGCCGCGTACGACTCCTCCTTCTCCTTGATCTCGCGCTTCAATCTGTGTGAAAAAAGCATTTAAAAATGCAAAAAAAATCTAATTGAAATTTTGGCCCCCAAAAGTTTGAGTCTGCTTGGATGAATCGCATTTTAACCAAAATTATAAAAATTCTATGAATTAAACAAATTTAATATTTTGAAACTGAGGACGCGTTTCTACGTTTTTAGGTATTTCTTAATCTAATTTATTGGCTAACAGGTCAATTTTAAATCGCACTAGTAAAATGAAAAAAACAATTGGATATACGTTCCAAAAGTTTAGCATCACCCACAGGCAAATTAGAAAAATGAAAAATGCATGTACTAGTTCTCTCAGAAATGACGCTGCGCCAAATGTGTAAAGGGATAAAGTATCCTGTTTTTTCTCTACTCTCTAACAAGTATATGTTATCCACACTTTGTGAAGAAAATTTGAGACTGCACCATCCAGAGAGATTGCTGGCACTCTTTTTTTAGACTGTCATAAGGTTTAGCATCACCACACATTCATAGGCATAACTCTATAAATTTTTTCACGGCAGACTTTCTATTTTATAGATATAACGCCTAAGTCACAAATCATTGCTCCAGTAAAAGAAGCAATTGTTCGCGCCAAAGAAGCTGGTCACAGTGACCGAGAAGTGGCGGCACGGTTCGAAATCCCCCAACTCACTTTCGCCGCTCCTCCTCGTCCACCGAGTCGGTGCCACTGCTCGCGCCGGCACTGCCCTTTCGCTTGCGGGACGCCGGTCGCTTCTGGCGACTGCGCCGAGAGCCGCGCGAAGACACTGAAGAGGCGGACGACGAATCGCTGTCATCGCCCGAGGACGAGGAACTGGACGAGCGGTGGCGAGACCTGCACAAATTGCAAAAAATGACAGTTTGGGGTATTCAGATTTTCAGATCCTGCATTTGACAAAATGTTTGGAGGAAGCTTTGCAAAATCGAATACCAGCGTCGTTAATGCGTGAATGGATCTTATATTTAAAATTTTGAGGCGAGAAAGATTCGAGATTCGAATGAATTGGATGTGTTTATGATCTTATGATAAAAAGAAATTGCTTAAATTCGAAAATCAGAATCTAGGTAGTGGGAGGGTATTTATGAAGATGAGAAAGAACTATAGAAGGGATGAGGAAAAAGGAAGGACGAACTGATGAGAAATGTGAAGATGAATCGGAAAGAATGGGAAGAGAAAGTGAAAAAGTGAATTATACTTATATATCGACCGATTTGTAATGGAGATGAAGTATTTAAGGAAGATAATGGAATGAAGAACCGGAAGAGAATGAAGTGGGTAGTGGATGTGAACGAAAGACGTGTTTTTGCACTAGTGAAGAGGGGGAGAAAGTAGGAATTGAGGGAGCGTTGGTAGTAGCTAGGAGGAAAAGAAAAGGTTGAGAAGAAGTGAAGAATAAGAGAGAGAATGAAGAATGAAAGAGATGATAAATGAGGAGATTGAATAGGTTGCTGATGATGAAGATTGTGGATTGGTGGAGATAACAGATTGAAACGAAGATGGGTAAAAAGGGAAGAAAAGTAATTTGAGATGAAGATGTGATGAAAAGGGAAGAAAAGTAATTTGAGATGAAGATGTGATGAAAAGGGAAGAAAAGTAATTTGAGATGAAGATGTGATGAGTTTGTTAATAATATTGTTCCATGATTGTGCCCACCTTTTCTTCGACCTTGCCGGCGATTTGCGCGACCGTTTGCGACGCCTCGACGTGGATCTCGAACGGCGACGCTCCCGACTCTGAAATGAGGGGCGGGAAAAATTATTTTGTGCAAATTCAATTTTTTTATAATGCGCAAAATTGTACGACTGACTGACTGACTGGCTTGATGCGATGTGAGGAATTTACGCGCTTAAAAAGTGTTGCAAAGAGATGTGGACAAACAAATCCAGCTTTAATTGAAAGCCCTGCCCCATTTTGGCTTACGCATTCCATTCTCGTCGGCAGCAGCCGTTGATTCTGTGGACCTACAAAAATTTTTGTTGTGCCCCTTCTGTTTCAATTCTCCCACGGCCCCTTTTTCGTTTTTATAGAGAACAGGAGGCAAAAAATTTGCTAATTTTATTTGAATGGTTTTGGCTACTTGGTCATGAAGTCATGATTAAAAATTTGCAATTATCGTCCTCTTCACAATGAGAAGTAGACAGTAGAAGAGAAAAGAAGTTCGTCTGAAACAGAGAAGAGAAGTGAGAAGAAAATGAAAATCTGGAAGAGTAAAGAGAAATGAAGAAAAGAAAATGACATCTGGATGAGTAAAGAGAAAAGGTGTGGAAGAGAAGAGAAAAGGTGTGGAAGAGAAATGAAGAAAATGACACCTGAAAGAGTAAAGGCAAGAATAAAAAAACCGATGAAGAGAAGAATAGGGGATGAGGAAGAAAACTGGGGCGAGAAGAGCACCGTTTGTACTCTTTTAATCATGACTCATCAACTCACTATGGAAGCCATTTCCCCCGTTGTTCCTTGGATTTGGTTTGGTGTATATTCACTTTTTTGCTCAAACTCACCGCCTCGCCCCATTCACCGCTTCTCATCTTGGACATTTTTGCACAGAGGTGTGCCTAAGATGCGCGCATACATTTTAGAGACAGAGAGAAGAAGTAGAGAAGGTAATGGAATTATGCACAAAAATCAGTTTTTCACTCGACAAGAAAGATATAAAGATATATTGGACGGACCACCCATTGGTAAAGTGAGTAATGAAAACGACTTGAATATAGTATTGTGCTAAAAATTCAACCTTTGTGCTGGTCGGACTCTTCTCTTTGTCAGCGGATGCATCTGAAAATGGCGAATGAAGTTTGTGCGTTTGTTCTAGTCATCAAATCACAGCATTTTTGGATCGACACGTTTCGATGCCAAACAATTTGAGTGCCATTGCGAAGGACACAATTAGTTAGTTCATATTGAGAATGAATTAGGAGGCGAGTGGACCAATTCGCTACCAAAAATGGTAGAAATAGCTGCCAAACATTTGATATTTCTTCCAATCAATAGCACCCCCACCAACGACAGCAGTAAATAGTAAATAGCTCATTCGAATTTCGAAGCGTCTCTCTAAGAGCTGAATGGAATGGTACCAAAATGAGGCCGATCAGACCATTCCAAAGTTATTCAGCGTCAAATATTGATGCAAACATTTGGTTGCTTTTTTCAGCCATTTTTGGTAGCGAATTATGCCCTATCCGATTAATTAGAGTCGATTAGACCAATTTCGTATTATTCTCATCGACAAGTGAATTATTTTTGAAAGTCGGGCTTTGGCTCATTCAAATGCACTGGCACCGAAATGCTTTCCTCAATTTTTTAAAAATAATGAACCTTCTTCCAACGGCAAGCCGACCAAATCGGGCGCCTCCTCCTCGATCATTTTGCGGATTGCGGCGCGCACTGCCTCGTCGGTCTCTTCGTCCACCGTATTCACACGATTCAACGAGAACTCGGCAAGCATCTTCTCAGTCGCCTCATCCGCCTGAAAATTGAGAAAACTGAATTTGAATTATGTACAATTAATTTTGAATGTAATACTTAAGAGATGAATTGAAAGTGGGAATCGTCTCTTCTAACTCCATCACCAAATGACCAAACCACCCACCAAAATTTCTCCTTCACTTCATTTCTTTCACCCTTATCTCTACTTTTTTCTTCGCTGGTGAAATCAGACATGGGAAGAAAAAAAGGACTAGAAAAATAGGATGTGAAGCGATTAGATCAGTTTAGTGTCCCAATGTTCCTGTTTTAAGAATTTATCAAAAATATTGAATGAGTTTTGCCAACCTTGACATTGAGCCTCTTCTCGCCCAGCTGCATGTTCTTGAGCACACTGAGCGCCTTCTTCGCGCCGTCCGGGTACATGAAGTCGCAAAAGCCGAACGCCTTGAACTTGCCGTTGGAGTCCTGCATGCGCTTCCAGTTGCAAATGGAGCCACATTTCTGAAAGCAATCATTTGAATTAGGTAATTTTCATGGCTCGCATTCATATGAATTTGGAAGACTAGAAATTAGATTTGAGATTGTGGATCAGCCGATCAAACGATTGTTATTCACCATAACACGTGAATTGCGAAAATATCCGAATAGATCCATTTATCAATTTGATCGATTATGTTATGATCAGTGATCAATTGCCTTTCATTTAATGAACCGCAGATCGATCAACTGATCAATCGGATAAAATTAATCGGGAATCAAATTCATTGTATAAAATGATATAATTTTGATCGCTGATTTTGATCCATTTCACAAATCTGTTCACTAGGAACTAGGAACATTGATCCAATGGCAAATTGAACAATTTTATCGTTTGAAGTTGAATGCTTTATGGGCAAACCTTGATCACTTCCTGCAGCACTGTGTCCGGACACTTCTCGGTAATGTTGCCAATGAACACTGTTGTGGTGGTGGGCGGCCCGGTTGGCTTCGGGTTGGTCGGCCGTGGGCCCTGAAAGATCAGTGAATATAGTGTCAAGCTAAATAGAAGATCCATAGATTGGATAGTATATAGTATATAGTTATAGCTTGTCAAGCTAAATAGAAGATCCATAGATTGGACATAGTATATAGTTATAGCTTATTACCATCATCATCAATCATCATGTAAAGTGGGATCATAGAATACCTAGATCATAGGCCGTTAATAGGTACAATAGGCTTGTTCAGGGATCAGATTTGACTTTTGACTTTGACTAGATTAATACTGAACAAATCAATTCTTATAAGTACCTACTAAAACAAACTAAGTCTTTAGTCTTTACGTTGAGGGCAAGATGGCCATTTCATGTTTTGGGCGCTAAAGAAGGTCAACTAAGTCATCAATTTACATTTAGTAGATTAGTGATTAGTCTAATGGCTAAGTCACCAGTTTAAGCTTGGCCATTTAAGTCAATACCCGCATGTTGAGGTTGACGCGCGGCCGCGTGAAGAACGGGATGCCGATGCCCGGCAGAACGCCGATACCGATGCCCGGGCGTTGTGCAGTCGCTGTGGCATCGGAGAAGAATCCGAACTTTTGGCCCGCAAATGGGACTAGGATTTGTTAAGAAAATAAATCAGAAGAATTCCAAACAAGTCAACCTGACGCGGGCGGCATACCAGGAATGCGCGGCGCCATCATCGGATTCGGGAATGGCGGCGGAAAAGCCATGTTGATGTGCGAATAGAATTGGTACAACAAACGAACAAACTGGTTGCAAGCAATCTGTCAATAAGTGCCTGAAAAACAATCTTAATTTGTTCTCTAAGATCTCAAGTCTAGATTTTTGATTGTTCACAACATAGATAATTGCAAGTTAGTATCCCTGTACTAGTAGCAACTTATAGGTAAGTAATTAGTAATTACTAATGGACGTCAATTTTTTCTGCCAACAAAAACAATTTTTTTTGCCAACAAAAAACAATTTCTTGCCAAAACTATCATTTAGAAAGTTTGTATCAACAAGTATTATAGCTCATTCGACGCGTCTCGACGAGCTGATTCGAATGGTACCAGAATTAGGCCGATCCGACCAA
>VAHH01000646.1:0-24111 GCA_013357305.1 Radopholus similis | reverse complement strand
TTTTATTCGTTCTTTCCCAGACAAAAATCGACTTTTCTTATCCCGATGGGCACCCGACATTACTTTTGCCCGCGGGTGTAGGTACATCTGGCATCTGGGCCCAAGCTATTGCCTATTGGTCTTCCTCCAGTCTTCCACTTTTCCTATTTCCCTTGCTTCTTATTCTTCCCTTCCCTACAGCGCAAAATTGTACCTACATGTACATAGATAGATAAATAGCATAGTAGTATAAGTGTTTATTCCTCATCCCCACAACCACAAACCCACATTCCGCTCAATGCGCTGGACAGAATATCGACCGATGAAAATGGATTGTACACAGCAGTAGGAAAGAAAGCATGTAGACTTACAGACTAAAGACGCCGTACTACCGGACTCGATTTTGAATTTTCGTTAATGGAAATTTTGTGGGCTCAAAATGGATGCTTTCAATTTTATAGCCATATTTTTTCATAAATGGAAGCGGACGCGTTTCTGCTGTTTTACATCAAACGGCGCATTGAACAAGATGGCGACTTGACTTGGCATGAAGCACCTTATTGCTGCGAAGAGGGCCATGAGCCTGCACACTGGCTGGCCGTGGAGGAGGCGGCACTCCGATTCGAGCATGACAATCGAGCCGAGATCCAGGCGCGGATGATTGGACGGCTAGCCGAGTGCGGAAAGGCGGCCAATTTCCGCACATTCAAAAAGGTTCAAAAATTGAATAATAACGTGGAATGTCTAATTTTGGGCACACTGAATTTCATGCTGAATAGTCATCTTCTGTTCAGATTGTGGATGTGTACTTTGAATTGCTGCAACACCGCTTGGACCAAGGAGGAGAGAGTCCGCAAATTCCCAGCATTCTGTGCGTGCCCATTCTGGCTCTGGTCGCGTTCACGGGGTTGTATGCGCGAAAATTGGCCGAAGCGGATGCAGAACTGGGAGATCGTAACAGAGACTTTCGCAGAGAACTCTACCAAGTGTCCATCTATGGGTCGGCCGTGCTCAGCGAAAAACTGCGCCTATTTCAATACTCATGGGTAAAAAAGCGAATAGCCAACAGAACTTAATATTGGTCGAATGGTTAACATTCTATACGCGCTCTCAATTCTATCCCCGGTTCGATTCCCCCTCCGACTAAGCATCTTTAAACGGACTTTTCTCCACATTTTGGCGTCAGGTCCACCTGTCCGATGCAATATTAAACTTTGAACGTGCATAGGCGTTGCATTTCATGCCAAAATGGCTCGAAATGTGTCACGCGCGGTCAACAATTTTTAACTCAATTTTATCCAATTTTTAGGACCATTTCTGCGGAGAGACGCGCATTCTGCTAGAACGAATCGCTTCACAGTATCCCCAATCCGCCTCCTCCCGTCTGTTCATTGGTGTCCCAATCGCAATTTGTGGCCTTGCTGCCGCTGCCTATTTCTTCATCCGTCGCACAGCGATTACAACTTGAGAGCGGGAATTCACTGATACCTACCTATAATATAATATGTAAATCCCATGCAAAAATCAGTGTTGTCGTGGTACTACTCTCCAGTGTAGTGGTACCACCTCAGTGACGTGACATCAATTTTCCAATTACCACTATCCCTTTTTGAAAACCGCTACCACGACAACACTGAAAAAATGAATCTCTGTTAAGTACTCTTGATTGATGTAAATAAAATTGGCTTTCTGTTTGTTAACCGAATCAAGCAATTCAGGCTCGAACCATTTTTATATTAGATATATGTGCACTATTATTTTTTATCGCGTGTCGATTAAAAACGCCGCAAAAGAGGGCGAAAAACAGCTTATTTTGCGGAGACATCTGCGTTACATTTTATTCTCTTAGATATCTTTTTCTAGTTTCGCGCACACCCATTCCGGCGACGAGTCATAACTCATAACTTCGAAAGGAATAAAGTGACCAAAAATTGAACTTATCAGAAGCTGAATATACCATTACCATTCGATAGAGGGCATCTCAGGTGGAAATAAATTTAATTCCCTCCAGAGTTATGTTTCAAAATTTCCTCCGTCGCAGGGATGGGGTGTACCCTCTAGTTTGTCATCTCAAATTAAGGATTAATTAAAATGTACCCGAGCAACAATTTGATACTTCGCAGTAAAGCACGTTCGGAGTCACCATCAATAAGGTCTTGGAAAGCACTGGATAATAAAAAAGCATGAAAATTTTGTAGAAAAAATGCGCAAACCTTAAGCAGACCGAATGAAATGCAGACATTATGCGAAATGTTTTTGGCAGCGAAGCAATCTGAACGCAGTCGTCAACAGCTCTGGGAAACGCAACAACATTTAGAAAAGAAGCAACAAGAGGTAAGTAAAGTTATTGCTTATCTAGATAAAATCGTGCAGAAATACTTTTTTGATTTAGGTGGATGGACTCTTGACCATAATTGATGAACTGCGTGAAAAGTTGAGTGTCGCGGAAACAATCCAGGCTCGCGCTGAATTCAACGCTGACACGGAGGCACAACGGGCTGAAATTTTGGCACAACGAGTGGCCGAATTGGAAGCGCGAAATGCGGAACAAGAACAAGAGTCGTTGTTCGAGGTGGATTGCGTGGAAATGGATGAGCAGGAAGTTGATCCGGTTAATCGTGTTGAGGATTCGGAGATTGAGAAGAAAAGAAAGTACAAACGCGAATACATGAGGTGGTACAGGAGATGGAAGAGTGCGCAGAGGAAGGCGCAAAAGTTGGCTCAGCAGCCATCTCTGGCAGCAGAGACGCAAAACCAGAGTAAACCAGGGATCGACCATTTGTGATTCCAAACCAACGATTTCTCCAGATTCCCTTTTCGCTTCACCCGGATTTTCGGAGAACAGCGCTGCATTCGCCCAATGCAGTCACAACCAGGCAATGGAGCTGGAGTGGAAGCATGCAAGAGATCGCAAGAAATTGATCGATCCTAAAAAGGGAGCTCCAAAGCCACAGCATCCGCAGTTTCCAGAGACTTCGCAAAGTCATTACGCTGAACAAAGTCCCCTTTTGACTTGTTAAAATTTTGCGGCGAATGTCAATCAACATTTTTCAAGACCTCATATCGTCCAATCCCGGCAGATTGGCCGAAAACACGGATTTAACGCTTCTCTCAGACTCCCAACTGAGGGAGCAGCTGGAATTGGAACGGACCAGGAAGCGTCGGCGGGAGTACATGCGCGAGTACAGGAAGTGGAAGGGTTTGAAGAGAAGGAGGGGTGCAGAGGCCGGGCACCAATTGCAGCACATTATCGAGTTCGCGCAACATCAGGGCACGGAATAAATGTTAAAATTTGTGGAATTTATCGTTTGAAGTCATAATTCATTGCCTTCCAATTATGTCCCATCGCCAGAATAAAATTCCATTTTACGTTAAACGCAAGTCAATTCATATTTGTGTTGATATTGCTACTTTTATAAAATGGATTGAATTAGATTTCAGCCCAATTTCCCCGCAGAAATGGCCGACTCCGCCAAGACTCAGTCGCTTTCACGAGCAGAGTATCTGAAGCGCTACATGTCCTCTCCTTCAGATGCGAAGAAGGCAAGGAAGAATTACAAGTCATCGAAACTTGGCGGGTAGTACTGATTGGTTTTGATTTGACTATTTCGAATTCCCAAACTTACGCCAGAATGCGCCTGCTCGAGGAGGACACCTTTTTGCCGACAAAGCCAACGTCGAGTAAAAAACGAGCGCCAGACTCGGATGAGGACGAGGAAGAGGAGGGCATGGACGATATCGACCGCGCATTGCGCACACTGAACAGAAAGACTCGGAAACAAAATCAAGGGCCAGGCTTCAAGACGGACTCGTTCATAACCGTCGAAGGTGGGGGTCCGCATGTTTTGTCAAAAAACAACAAGAATTCAGTTTTCGGCCACATCTTTTATTTGTTTAAGGTTCTGCGGACAAAGAAGAGAACAAGGAATCGACTTCTTCGGATCGAAACAGCAAATTTGATACGGACAAAGTGAAGACAGAGATCAAGGAGGAAGTGGAATCCGAGGTTGTGGTTTGTATTGTGGAATGGAAGATGCAAATAAATCTTAGGACGAGCCAACTGCAAAGGTGAAGAAGAGGCGTCGAATGGACGATGGGGGACGCTCTGGCCTGTTGTCCAAAGAGGCCATGCTGGAGGAAGAGCGAGCGGCCAGGGAACGCGACCAACAGGTTCATTTCCGTCCAAAATCTAGGTATATTTGCCAAATTTAGCGTCTTGCTGCATTGGACGTCGAAGCCAGTGGCCGAGATGCGGAGACACGAAGACGCGAAACTGGCTTCGAACGGAGAAGGGGAAAGCGTCGCGATGAAGAAGACGAAGCTAAGAAGGCGAGGGAAGCGGTGAAGCAAAAAGAGCTGGAGGAGAAGTACAGGAGCTGGAACAGAGGAGTCGCACAGATCAAAGAGGTCTGGAAATTTAAGTGTGGACTTAAGCGTGCCACCAGTTAATCCAGTCTTGGCCGGGTGGATTCGCTCTTGTGTTGGCCAGTCGATTCCAGTAGTTCGGTTCCCTGTCGGAGTCTCAAGATCTCGTTTTGCTGTTCCAAGGCCAAACATGATATAAAAACTCCGAAAATAATATAGCGATTTCGATTCTTTGGGCAAACCCCGTGTTCGCGCACATCTTTGTCCAATTGCATAGCTATCGCACAATTCCCTACAATATTGTCAGAATTAAAAAAACAATTTTTTATTCCAAACATCTCCCTATTTGCAGCGTGAATCCAAACTGCAAGAAATGGAGCAAGTGCT
This sequence comes from Radopholus similis, assembly GCA_013357305.1. NCBI lineage: Eukaryota > Metazoa > Nematoda > Chromadorea > Rhabditida > Pratylenchidae > Radopholus > Radopholus similis. The sequence goes on along the minus strand of VAHH01000646.1, from coordinate 19,380 downwards.
GGAGGAGGGCTTTTCCCGCTATGCGGATGACAAGGCAATGAACGAACACTTGAAGGGGCAGCTGCACGAGGAGGATCCGATGGCCGACTACTTCAGGGTCAAGAACCACAAAGTGCAGATGCGCACCGGACTGGGTCGGCGGAGAATGGGCACTTCTGGTCTTAAGTATTGTTTTTGCAGTGTACCCCACCTATCAGGGCCAATGGGCCCAGAACCGGTACAGCATAGCGCCCGGCTACCGCTGGGACGGCGTGGACCGCTCCAACGGGTTCGAGGCCAAAGTGCAGCTGGAGAAGAACCGCGCAAAGGCGCGCGAGGAACTCACGTACAAATCGATTGCGGAGTGCGAGGATTGAAAGGGGGATGTGCAATGAGACAGACGGACCCCTTGCCTCGTCCAACTTTCGTTTAATAAAATATGAGCACAATTCGACCTCTAAAGCACGTTTATCGGGTAAAAACTGAGTCAAAGTGGGTAGACGCGTTTGTAAATGATTTGAGTGTGCAGCAACATTCGGTGGGTAGCTGTGGCCATCTGCAGCCTGGACTCCAGATGTGTCTCGTTCAGCAAAATCCACTCGCGAATCATCTAGGAGAAAAGGGAACTTTTTTGGCGGATGGCTTCCTACCCTCCTGACTGGCAAATCCCTCGAGAAGTTGATGCGTCCGATGTGTTTCAGCGAGAAGTGGATGCCGTGGTCGTGCACCTCGCCCTCCTCCACGGACACGAAACCTAAAATTGTTTGCAATACGCGCTGGAAAGGTTTTGTCGACCATTGCTCATCACGGTGTTCATCGACACCTGGGAAGAGTTGGGCGAGCCTGCCATGAAGCCCGTCTCGCTGTGCAGCTCCGTCAAGTCGCTGTTGTCCCACGCGAATGCGCTGCAAAAACTCAAGATGCGGAGGTGTTGAATCGAAACTCACGTGTAGTTGAGCACAGGCACCTTCTGGTGTGTGCTCAAGCTGAAGTCCAGCTGTTCGCCATAGGTGAAGCGCGGAATCGTGGGGAAGTCCGCCTTCCCGCCGAAATCGCTTCGCCAGCGTCCCAGCAAGAAGGCCACCTTGACCAGACTGGGCGGCACCTCCTTCAGGTCGTACTCTGCAGTTTGTTTTGCCCTTCTCTTCCCCATTCACCCTATCGTGGCACTCACGTTCTTCAACTTCGGCCACCTCAACTGTGCGGTTGCCGCACCTGGCGTGGACTTGCAAACATATTCCCCCTTCGCCAAACTCCTCACATTCGACACGCTAGTCGGCACAATCTCGCCATGTCCGGATCCTGTCCGCAGCTCAGCGGGTCCTCCGCCACCCAGGTGTAGCTGCAACGTTCATTTGCCGTGAGAGTCCGTATCCCACGGACCAACCAGTTCATGTCCGTGTCTCTGCACTTTGGCGGGCGTGGCCGCGGCGTTTGCGTTGTTGTGGTGGTTGTCGTTGTGGTGGTCGTGGTGGTTGTTGTTGTCGTGCTGGTCGTTCGCTTGGTGCTCGTTGTGGGCGGATATGTCCACGTTCGCGGCTTTTTGCTCGTCTCTTCTTGTTCAGGGGAAAATTCAAGCGTTGCGGGTGTCGTCTTGGAAAATGCCAGAGAAATATCGATGAGCGCAAGGAGCAGAAGTGCAATTCTGAAACGGGACTCTGTTTTAAATTTAGTTTTAAATTCGTCTTTGCTCCGGAAATGAATATGTATATTAAATACCTTCCGACCAGCTGCATATTGACAATTCCCTTTCGGTGCTCGAACACAACTGTGCAGATGAAAGCCAGAACTTGTGTTGCAACAAAATGGGTCGGTATCTCTTGTGGCGTCAATTTGACGCCTCCGAGGCGGGCCGAAGGGCGTTGTGGGAAGCGCACAAAAAGGTGGTCGGGCGAAAGCGCCAGACAAACCAGCTTTTGCACTGATTGAGCAGCACGATCAGCATTGTTTTGGGCGGAATCGATGGGTGCTCGTTCGCAGCCGCGAAACAATCCAACAACAGAGGAAACGGAGACAAAAAGTGGGGGAAAGGTTGGAACTGATTTGGACGACAGTCTTTTAAGTCCTCTGTACTGTTCCAGCGTCGCGAAAATGACGTTTCATGAAGCATAATCAGCAAAAGGGAAATCGACCGATAATTTCTCCTTTGCCATTTTATCCATTTGATAGAAACAGAGGCATCCGACGAGGGAAGAGAGAATCGGGGGAAGGGATCTGCCTCGACAGTTCGCTTCTGGGGGAGAGAGAGTGCACTTGTGCTGAGATTAAATGGGAATGCACACTCGTGGGTTCACAAGGATTAATAAAAGGCCACACACCTCAAAGGCCAAACAGGAGTCGATGAGAACGGCCACCGAAATCCTTTTGGATTTTTTGGAATCTTTTTGATTGTTTGGCCCAGACTCTCAATTGAAAACACGAATAACTCTGTTTGGAGCGATGTTTCGCCTCCTCATTACACCCTTTCGGGAGGCTTTGTCTCGCTCTGTGTTCCTTCCGCGCCCGTTCATTTGGCCCCGATCAGCTTGCGCTGGACCAGCGGCGACGGGAACTGTGCGCCCTGAACTGGAGTTACATTCCGGATTGTTGGGGAATTGCCTTTTCGTTTCCGTTCAAAGCCGCGTAGTTGACTGTGATCGGCTCAACCGAGGCCAGCGGCCCGTTGATGATGTTCCCGTTGGCCTTTTGGTTTTGGTTGGCCAGCAGGATCGGCGCCTCACCACTCTTTTGGAGCACAGCGCTGCGCATCATGTTCTTGCCGCTCTTGAGCACTTTAGGCGTGGGAATGCCCTGCATTGGGAATTTTGCAAATGCGTGAAAGCGCAAAATCACTTGGATTTGCTAAGCCTAAATCGTTCTGGCCAATCCATAATCCGGGATCTACCTGCAGAATTCCGACCAATGCGAACAACAGGTCTTGAATCTCGGCGGGCAGTCGCGAAATGGGCACCACGCTGAAGCGGGAATGAATCGAATTTGGCGACGATTTCTGCGGATTTTTTGCGTCCATGGGAAATGGGAATGTTTCATTTATTGCACGTAACGAACACCAGATTTGCGTCCAGTCCGACCACATAGCGCTTGCACGGAAAGATGGCTGTGGCGGCGTGGAAGTAGCTGCAAATTGGCTCCATCACTCCTCCGCCCTCCACCCCTCCACTCACACGTCGGTGACCCAGTCGGCACGAGGCGAATTCGCCCCCGACGCAAGATGGTCTTGCGCAATGGAGACGACTAGGAAATAGGCGAGTTTAACTCCCGCAATTCCCCAGAAACCCACTTTTGTTGATAAACTCCTCGCCGTACTGCTCCTTGATGTGCGCAGGGGCCTGCTGGTAGGCGTGGACCATGGTGCCGGGGATGTGGCTCGGGTCGGTGAGCGGCGTCCGGAAGTAGCCCGGCTCCACGATGGCCACGTGCACCCCGAACGGGGCCAGCTCCCGCCTGAAATGGCCCCCTCCACAGACGGCCCAGGGCCCACAAAGTCCACCGGATGGTGTCCACATAGCCCTCCATGGCGAACTTGGACATTGTGTAGGGCCCATAGAAGGGGAACGCCAGACGTCCGCAGACCGACGAGCAGAACACAATGCGCCCCCTGTAATTGTTTTTTGCGCCAAAAAGACACCACCGGACCTGGCCAATTTGACGTGCTCTTTGAACAGCTTTGTGACACGCATCAGACCCAGTGTGTTCACTCTGAACACCTGCAAAGTCTCCGTTCTTGCATTGAACTTTTCGACCTTCCCTGTCCACTGGCCGGTGCCCCTACCATTTCGTAGTCCTCCACAGTGAGCCAGTCATCCACGCCCGCCTTGATGATGCCGGCGTTGTTCATCAGACAGTGGACTCCTGCCCCGGGTGGCAGTCGTTCCCCCACAAAATCGTAGGCACGTTGGATGGAGTCCTTGCAGGCCAGATCGATTTGGAATGGGTGCACGATGCCGGGCAGACCGGCGCACTGCTCCCGCACTTTTTGGACGCCGTTCGGGGAGTTGCAGCCGGCGAACACGGTCATGCCCTCTTGGGCGCATCGCAGCACGAAGTGGTTGCCGAACCCGGTTGTGGATCCGATGCACACCACTGCCTGGAACGAACAAACTGCTGCGCATCCTATCTCGGATCGCTTCACCTTTCCGCGCAGATTTTGCGGGAAAAACACTTCGATGAGGTACTTGACGATCTGCCAGGCAACGTAGATGCCGAAAACGGTGCCGGCCAGAGAGTAGACCGAGGCCATTGGTGTGGGCTAAAAATAGAGAATAGAAAAAGTGAGTCCATCGTAACAAAAGGGTTTTGATTTTAACCCGTCAAATGGAGTGCGCGGCTTTTATGTCGCGCATCTGCTGATTGCGATTAGCGAATCCATTAACACATTAGAGGCACACGTCTGATCAACTGACGGCCGAGCGGCGATGTTTGAGCGTAGAATTTGTTGGCATGGCCAACCGAATGTTTTTGCCCCTAATGCCGTGTTTCACGCGTTCCGTCGCTGACGCAAATGGACGGAACCCAGAATTGGATGTGTTTTGATGAAAATGGCGCACACCCAAAATTGAAAGTTGCCACCAAGCTGATGCGAAAAGTGAAGACTCAAAGTGCAAATCGGACTCAAGGCCAGAGCACAGGTCGCCAGACGTGTTGTTTTGGATTACTACGCGTACTTACTACTTACTACCTAGTGACAATTTTGCTATTCCACCAAAATATTTTTGCGCCAAATTGTGTCTCAAAATACCAGACAAGTTGAATCATCCGACGCACTTTTTGAAAGGATGTTTTGTTTCCTTATTTTATTATTAATGGCTTAATTGATTTTGCGAGATCATGTGCGTTTTATTTTGCGGAAAATTACAGGAATGCCAGAATGAATAGACAATTTACGGTTACAAATTGACGAATGAAAGAGAAAAGCGCCAAAATCTATATTTTGGCGTGGAAGTTGAAGGGGACTGGAAGGACAGCTCATCACTCAATCGAACGCCAGCTCCCGTTCAAGCCATGCGCTTCTCCGCGGCCGCCTTGAAGATGGCCTGCTGGTCCGCCGGCAGGGTGTCCACGTACGCCTGGGCACAAATGGGAACGGAGGGAGACGTGTCTGACCTTCGCCTCGGCGCGTTTGTCCGCGAAGTTCTTGCCCTTCTGCATGTGGATGCCCTTGAGCTTCTTCTTCACGTCCGCCGGAATGCCGGACAGCTCCGGCGGCTCCGGCAGCTTTTCGAGTACCTCTGGCGACAGGTTCACGAAAACGGCGTCTGAACGGGGTCCTTTCCTGAGCTTTCAAGTGACTGACCGCATTGTTCGCCCTTTTGCTCGTCGCTCAGCGCCGAGTTTCCGAGGATGGCGTTGACTTTGGTGACCGCCTCCGGAGGCATAATCGCTGCAATGGGCGCCGGTAGCTCCTTCTGGGAACAAAGATAGGCATTTGTGAGTGGGATTCCGAAGACACGCTCACCATTTTCAAAATGAACATTTCGGTGGATTTGTTCGAATTTTAGAAAGAATTTTCTTCTGGGGTATTCCTCTGAAAGGAAATTATCGTAATTGTGGGCACTTGTCCGTCTCCTGTCTCTGTGCGGAGTGAAAGGCAATGAATGTGCTAAGAGTGTGCTTCATTTTTCCGTTTCCAATGGAGATATTAAAAATGCGCAGATTCATTGAAGAAAAGCGCATTTTTTCAATTCAATTAGCTGTGTGCGGAAAGGAGCGAAACAATCTTGGCATCACCCGGGAAACAATATTCGAAAAGAAATGTGGCAGATTGTCGGGGAATGCGGAGCCTTAAAAGCGTCCAGTGCCCAATCGTAGTTTGGAAATGTGGACGGGCTTCGGCCGGCCAAATTAGGCAGGCACAGACGGAACCGATGTCGGCTCAAACGGAGTTTGGGCAAATTTGATCCCATCGGCACAAAGAGCGTGGAATGCGTACCGAATTGGACCTTCATCAATTATGGAAGCCGAACAAAGACCGTTTATTTTTGCATCAGCAGATTGAATGCCAAAGGGGTATCGGTAACAAGAACTCAGATTTTTTACGGAAATTTGTCTATGACTTCTGAGCTGTTTGTTCCCCGATAGTCCCAATTCAGTCCACTGCCGCCAGGTTGTTTGGCACCGCCGCAGGCCTTTGCACTCTAAGCGGCTGCTCCACCACAATGGTGTGGCACGGCTTGATGCTGGACAGGGTCGTGTTCGCCGCCTGGCTCCGCAACAAGCTCAGCATCGGTTTGAACGTGCGGCTGTAGGCCGTGCGGTATTCGGTGCTGGATGAGGGGAGGGGAGGGTGTTTGGGGGTTCCGAGCGTTCGCGTCCACCTAAACGCGACCAGAAGGGGCGCATTGCTGGCGAACGCGATTGCGGGTAGCCAGGACATCACGATGGAGATGTACGCCCTGGTAGTGTCAGACACTTGCGCGAACGCGTACAGCACCTGCACCCCGTTGTTGATCACGAACCCGCCCACCACCATGCACATCATTCCCACCAGCGAGCGAATCAGTTTGCGCGTCACCTGGCTGTTCACTGGACAGAGAGTTGTCTGCCTCCCACAAACTGGGCACACCTGACGCCTTGCGGTAGCGGACGGCGAGCATCAATGTGATGTAGACGAGGAAAATGAGCAGACTCATCGCCACGTTCACGAAGAACAGCGTGTTCGCAATCGGACCGTAGTAAGTGTCGTCGTGGGTGGAGCACAGGGTGATGCTAAATATTAATTTTGGGAAAAAATGGCGGCGGATGCTGAATGTGCTCTCACTGGGAGGGATACTCGATCGAAATTGCCAGCACCGAAAACACAATAAAACCGGCATGGCCCATCGAGCCCAGGGAGATGACGGCGAAATACAGCAGGTTGTTGCGGTTGCTGAAAGAAAATTGGAACCCGTCTCTCAATGTCGTGACATTTAATACTTTTTCTGCCAGGTCGTGATCATGATGCACAGAAGTCGGTCCACGCCGATCCAGAAAAGTGTATTAAGCCCCAAATTGCGAAAAAGAAGCGGAAGCGCTTGCAGAACGAAGCATCTCCATTCGGCGATGAATGCGTGGCCGGACAGGACGAGAGCCCAGCCGACCGAGAGGGACAGACCGAACAGGCCGGAGAAGAGCGCGTTGGCCGCGATCAAATAGTTGCACGACTCGCGCAAAGTCCTGGGCAGTTTGACATTTGGGCGATTTCGATTTCGAATCATGTACTTGTTTCTCCACGTCACGTGGACAAGGGAGGCGTTGAGGAGGAAACCGGCCAGTCCAATCAGCCAGCGCACTCCAATCGTGACGACGAACCAGAACGGAAGTTGGTTGTTTTCGAACATGCCGAAATACTGAAACGACACTTCAGCAGGTAAAAACAACAACAAAAAACACATTTCAGCCCTGCTGACCTGCATTAAGGTTAAGGGTCGTAGCTCGCGAATAGACGAGGAAATGGAATTTGTTTGAATTCTCTGTAAACGGAATTGGAAAGAGTTAGTTGATTGCCCAGACAGGGGCCATTCCATTGTGTCCCGAAACTTTCACATACAAAGGGTTGAAGGGCTACAAACTGAGGAAATGGCGCCTGTTCCCCTGTTCGCGAAATTCATGTCAAATTTCGAAGAAAGGGAAACAAAAAATAAACTGAAACGCTGATCAGAATAAATAACGTAAAAATTGGCAAAAGAGCACGACTGTCCGGCCAAAATAACAGGCTCAGTTCCAGATTTCACATTTAAGAGGGCCATGTGCCTGCGTTGGCCAAAAAAGACACCCCACTGGCATTAGACATTGAACTTTGGTTCCAATAGCGGTGGCTGATTACCAATTTGGCACGGTGCAGTCAATTTCGGATTGTCCCCTTTCGGCCAATTTGTAAATAGTACTTTATTTATTTATGTAAATGTGCGGATGGAAATGAGTCAGCAAGAGGGTTATTTCCGATGGAAAACAGTCCAGGTTTGGTTTATGAATTTTGGTTATGAGACCGCCGGAGTCCAGTCCATTCCCCAAGCTGTGCTTCTAAATCAAATAAGGTGGAGCTGATGTCGGTAGGTACATGGCATTCCCAGGCGCTTTCCGTTCAGTATTCCTCCCACGGTTGCGACCAAAGTGGCGGAAAAGTTCACTTCACCAGGGGAGGCGACTGCAGTGCGAATGAGGTGTCTCTTCGGGCACATTCCCAATTCGCATCCACCCACAATAATGATAATGACACTTTCCTGCGCCGCAAAGGACAGACGTTTATTTTATGCAAAATGCAGAATGGGTAAATCAAAGGACGAAAGACCGAATTATGACGAATGATGATGATGTGAACCATTTTGGTTAATTATTATTTATTAATTTCTACGCAATTGGATTGGTGTTGATTGGTGGTTATCGAGTTAGAACTTAGAAGTGAGTCAACAAATATGATTCGGCGATTCCTATTTTTGTTTTGCACTTTTAATCTTGGCCAAAAAGACCAAATTGCAAATGCACCCAAAGTGGGCGGAAAATTGGGCACCAGGAAATTTGGGGACTACCTTCCCCCAAACCGAAAGGGTTATTTTGGGACGTGAACACGAAAATGAATGATTTCAGGTTATCCGATTGACACTCAAATTTTCCTTTTCCGGTGTCCAATCATCCAGGGAATCTGCCTAAAGAGAGTTGGGTGCGTGATTCAAAATTTTACCTAATCAATTGGATCAAATGTCACTCATCCCTTACCAGATAACCAGATTTAGATTTCAGAATTTTAACTTTTCAGTTTTCACTTTCGGATAAGACATAAGATGATAAGTTGATAAGATTAATTCGCTAGTTCGCTACCAAAAAAGGTGTAAAAAGCTAAATTTTTGCATCAGAATTTGAATTAAAAATTAAATTTAATTAGTTGTTATTATTTTTAATTCTAGTTTTACAAACAAGTTAATTTACCTACATATGTATGTCTGCTGCACACCGTTCCAAATTGGAGGATTTGGTTGAATTGCCGCGAAAGATGCAACGCATGAAGTATTCTGCGCTGGAGGAACGCATAATGTGGTGTTTTTTCGCGCGGGAGTTGCGCGCCGGCAATGAGGATGCCTTGCGTCGGAGACCGCGCATCTGGGAACTGTACGAGCGCACAGAGCACACGGCCAAGAAGATGTGGGGACTGGAATCCCAGTGAGTGCATTTAGCCGAATATTTTGAATTCCGTCGCTCTTCAGCTTTCGGAAGTACATGTTGCCGCGCATACACCACGCAAACGTGCCCAAAGAGGATATGTTCTTGCTGTTGCGCTTCTTCAAAGTTAAACTCGACCAGCGCCAACAAGAATTGTCGGTTACCGGGTTTAACCAGAAATCATGCCCAAACCCCGCGATTTAGTCTCGAGCAAAGGTTTAGTTGCGATGTTGAATGCAACAGCGACGGATCGTTTGTGCGCGCACAACTCAAGTGTGGGAATTAAAAACAGTGAGGAAATGATTTAGCCACATAAAATTCCAGTTGGCCAAGTAAAATACACATTCCCGACCGCACAAGAGGAGGAGACAGTCCGTTCGGCCGGTCACTATGACCGCAGCTCTGATTCGGATGAAGAGTGCCAGCGGAAGCAGCCACTTGGTTCGCCAAACAAACAGAGAGAATCGACCAGTTCAGCAAAAGCCGTTTACCGAGTGCAAGAGCGCAGAAAACGCCATTTGGACGCTGCACTTCACTCCGACGGGCCAATTGAGCGCGGCACACCGGAACCGCTTCCGCCAATCAATGAGGGCACTGGTTGCAGCCCAAAGGAATGTGCGAGAGAAGAAGTCGACGACGATGTCCTTTTCCTTGTGGAGGTGCAAAAGAGCAGCGCTTCCAATGAGTTGGCAGTTCCGCCGCTGAAAATTGCAAAATATGGCGGTGAAAATGCGCCACAGGAGAGGCGACAGTCCGATAGGTAGGTCAAACATGCCCATTGCTGGAGCACCTCTGACCTGCTTTAGCTACGAACAAAATGCTGGAGGATGCGGACCTGGAGAGGAAAAGGAGGGAAATGAGCAGGAACGGCCAATGGGGAGGGACGAGTGTCAGGCAGTCGAAGTGCCAGAATACCGGCAGAACAGGTAGTTCTGTCCTGGGGTGCTTGTTTTGATTGGAACTTGCGCAGGTTGGAGCGGGACAGCGTCGAGGACCAGGACCTGGCCAAGGATCAACCCGGCGAGGAGCAGGAGGAGATCATCATCGTCGACCCGTCTGTGTCGGACAACAGCGAGGTGCTCATTCCGGCCGACGGCGAAGAAGAAGAGGTGCGCTCTCGACAACGGCGTGGAGGGCCAGTGGAGGTGGCCGGGGAGAACTACCAGTCCGGGTCCGGAATCCCGCCTCTGCCCTCGCCACTCCTGCAGGAACAATCCGACGGATATCTCCCCTGACTCGATTGTGCATGTTCCACGGGACGTCTTTTGCCTAGTCTGGCCAAGTGTGATAAGCAGACTGACTCCTCCAGCACATCTTCTTCAATCCGCCAGATCTGTCGGCCCATAATTTTGTTCTACGCATATTTCCCCAAAGAATGAATTTAGCCATTGGCACTTGTCCATTTATTATTTCCACTTTCTGAGCTCAAATCGAAGATTGCTGGCAGGATCAGGTTCCTCCTCGGCTCTCTCCTTCGTTGAGCCGAGCAGAAGCCATTTCCAAAGTCCACTCAGCGCCAACCCGCCATTGAATTGATCCGCAGGGCACAGGAGGGAGACTGAGGAATAAATAATTGCTCTGGCTTTGTGCGGGCTCGCCAACGGAAAAAGCCATCGAATGGTGGGCAGAGTAGGACGGCAGAGCCATCGCTTGGAGTTGGGATTTAGCATTAGCACCTGCAGCCTTTCTTCCTCTGTTGTTGCTCAATCCGAGTTCCGCGTCTTTTGGGGACTTTCGGAGTTCCTGGGATCGGATCGTTCCGCCCTCAAATCCGGTCCTTTCCCTACAAACACAGTTCACGCGCTGTGCCTCATCCGACAATCAAATAAAAAACCGACCGCAGGCGCGGATCGATTGTTGTTCGGCCGCGAAAACAACAATTTTATTGCTCACACATTTCGCCCCGCCCAAGGAATCAATGGGGATTCCGATCACAATTTTCCGAAACATTGGCCTTTTCCAACACTTTTATGGCCACTTTTTCCTTTCGAACTAATGGCGCCGACTCGGATTGGGAACTAAACACGCGGAATGACCGCCAAGCAGAAACCAGTTCTCGCCCATGGAATTGTGTAAAATTCAAAATCCGAACATTTTATGCAAACGCTTCTGAATTTGCCTTCTTGCCTTGTTCCTCTGCCCGGAGCCCAAAATAAATTGGCCCAAGTTTTGGGTCTAATCTGTTCCGCACCAAAACAAGAAGTGAGTGCACCGACAGACGCTGAAGGGGCCGATTGTTTCCTCGTCTCACCTCGTTGGCAGGAACCCAGCTGAGATTTAATTGCGCCCCACAAACGTGCAAGGGAAGGGAAGACTGACTCCGAGTACAATAGAAAACAAAGGCTGCTCACCCTTTTTGAAATTCCTCTTTTCTCCGCTAGTTTGGCCAAGCATTATTTTCCGCGTTTCCCGAATTGGAGATATTCCGTGTTTGCCCCAATCGCTTTCCGGATAGTTTTGTCGCGCGGATTATCTCGCCCGACTCCCTCCACTCGTGATCCTCTTTCCACTATCCGCCCCCACTGACTTGCGATCCGTCCATTCGGGAAGCATTGCGAATCACAGACCCTCCTTTTCTTGGGTCGCAAGTCAACAACAGGGTTCAGCTCTAAAATTGGTGTTTGCAAACATTTGCCTCTTCAGAAGTGCCATTCGCTCCGCCTGAAATGCGGAAATGAGCTCTCCCTCGGAAACTGCCCGCCGCCCCCATGGAGTGCCCTCCGGCTCCCAGCGCCGTGCCCAGTTGCTGCCCACCCTGGACAGACCCCTGCAGCGCCTGTTCGCAAGTGGGGAACACGTGTGATCGAGCTGTTCCCAATTGGGTGTAGCGTACACCCGCCACCTGCTGGTCGACCACTTCCACCTCTTCATCGTCGGCCCAGTGCTGCTCACCGCCGTCCTAGGCTGTGGCTTCCTCTGGCTGGACCAACTCACCATTCTGGACGCCAAACAGTTGTACACGCCGCGCAGTGCGCCCAGGTGGGGAAATATCCGAAAAGAAATTCCCCTTTTAAACCAATTCTAGCTGGATGGAAGAGCGCACCTTCTCCCAGGTAAACAACTTATTGACTGAGACCTGACCCACTCATGTAACGCAACTGCAGTTGTGGCCGATCCGGCCAAACGAGTTCCTGCCAGAGCGAACGTTCCAGTGGAATCGGTTCGTCTATCTGGTCGTGCATGGCCGGGGCCAGCCCCATCTTTTCCCGAACATTCTGCTCGACAATGTCCTCACCGAAATTGAAAGACTCGAGGCGGAGTTGCCCTCCCAAGTGGTCGTGCCGATGAGGCGGGAGTGGCGCCAAAAGATTGCCCGTGAAAACCTGCGGGCGAACGCAAACCGCACATTTGGGGAGCTGCTCCGATTCGAGGTGGCCTTAATGGATGGATGGGTGGGCCACAACGATGGGTTGGGCAGGACATCTGCCTGAACTGGAACGGCCAGTGCCATCGGCAGTCGGGCCTGATCCACCTGCTCAGGCGAAGGTTCGAGCTGGAAGCCCGCGGCATCGACGTCACCTTCCCGAGGGCAAACACGCGCGGGAATCCGATCTATTTGGCGTTCAACGTTGGCGGAGTGCAGACATTCGGCAACGACTCCATCAGGGCAAGGCACTTCCAAACCGATCCTCCTCCCTCACGTTCGTGGCCTATTAAGTCCGCCAAGGGCATGCGGCTCTGGTACTTTCTGCGCTCGGACCAGCCGCTGCTGGATGAGATGGCCATTGCGTGGGAGGACGCGGCCGCGAGCCTCGTGGAGAAGCAATGGGCGCAGAACCCGCTGGTCGAAGTGCACGTCAAGCACTCGCGCAGCTACGACCTTGGGCTCACTCGCAACGCGAATAGGCCGGTTTTAAACCCAAAAATTGGACATTTTTGTTTGCAGATTGAAGCCCTACTTTGCGGTAACAGTGCTAGTCCTCATCGCTTTCACCGCTTTCTACGCGATGAAATGGACCTTCCGGTCCCAGTGCTCAGGTGGCTCCGAATTGGCCCATTGGCTGTTCTATTGAGGCTCTTCCAGTGAATGCCGACTGGCTGCGCTCAAAACCGCTGCTGGCGTTGGGCGGGGTCCTGTCCACGACGATGGCCATAATCAGCGGAATCGGGCTCCTGCTCTGGTGCGGCGCCTTCTTCGCCGAAATCACATTGGTCGCCCCCTTCCTGGTGCTCTGTGAGTCGAATTTATGCGGAGCTGCCACATTCTTTTTCTGAATTTTTTATAGTTTCTGTAAGACTAATGTTAACTGAAAAAGGACCACCCACAACCGGTTCCTTTGCCACCAGTTTCTGTTCAGCGATTGGCGTTGACGACATGTTCATTGTGGTGGCTGCGTGGCACAACACCGAGCTCAAATATGCGGGCAATAGTGCGCAGACACTCAAACTGCGCATGGTGGAGGCGATGAGTGAGGCCAGTGTGGCAATTTTCATCACTTCAATCACTGTATGGGAAAGAGTAGGGACACACTTCCGATCAAATTTTTACTCTGTTCAGGACGTTATTTCGTTTGCGGTCGGCGCCTACACGGATATATTGGCGGTGCGCGGCTTTTGCATGATGGCTTCTGCGTGCATGCTCTTCACGTTCCTCTATCAGGTGCGAAAATCGCCAACCAAATGTTCAATTTACGCAAAAAGGTGACGTTCTTTGCCGCCCTGTTGGTGGTCAGTGCACGCATGCAGATGGACGGTCGCAATGCGTGTGTGCCCTGTTTGCCGGCACGAGACCCGTACGCGGTGGAGGAGGAGGAAAGTGTGTCCAGCAACAGGGCCCTCAGACAGCGCCGCCGTACAGAATCCGTGTCCCCTGACCAGGGGTTCGTCGAAGAAAAGTGTGGGAAGACGAGCAAAGCGGAAGAGGACGGCATAGGGTCCGGCACCAAACGTGAGTTTGAATTGAATCACTCGCATCGGTGTTGAGTTATTCAGATGAAGAGTGCCTCCAGCAGGGCCCAACCACGTACAGTCTGGTCAGTAGCAAGGATTCGGCCGCTTCGTTCACGCCGACAAGTTTCGGCACGAGCACTTCCTCCTGTTCGCCGAGTGCCTCCTCCTCCGAGTGTAACTTGGCCACCAAGGGCAGAGGCCCAATGGGACGCTTCTTCCGCCACTTCTACGTGGGCTTCCTCCTCAACTGGCGCACAAAGTGACTAAATTCTGGGAAACCCCGGCACAGTTGATCACTTCAGATGTGTTGTATTCGCACTGTTCATCGCCTATTTGGCCGCTTCGGTGTGGGGCATCGCCACAATGCAGCAGGGACTGGACTACGAGAAGTTGTTGCTCAGCACTGATCCGTTGGTTCGCACTTTGGCTGTCGAGATTGAGCTCTTCCACGGCGGAGACCAAGTGCACAAATAGGAAATCTTTCCAGAATGCTTGTCGTTCACAGATCGAAATTGCCGTTGTGAACGCGCCCAACTTGGCGTTGCGAGTGAACCGCGAAAGAATGAAGCGACTGGTGGCCGAATTCGAGCGCATCCCCTATTGCATTGGGCCGAAGGGCACCGAATTCTGGCTACGCGAATACGAGAAATATGCAAATCAGACAGGCGCCATCCTGCCCGACGACGACCATTGGTCAGGGATGGATTTTAGAGGAACATTGGGAGGACCAATGCTTCAGGTCTTGGGTACGAGCCGTGCATGACTGGTCCCGGTTGTTCGCGTTCTACAAGCTTTGGCAGGTCTAAGAGATTCGGGCACTCATTCCGGTTTATGCTCAAGGTCCCAAGACTTTGTGTGGGAGAACGAAGCCGAAATTGCGCGTCCGGGAGAACGGGATCAGCTAGAAATGCGTTCGTTCCGCTTCCGAATCGGCGTGATCAACTTCAACACCGCAAACGACTTGGTGCATGTGACGCGGATGTTGAGGGAAGTGGCCGCAAGGCATCCACGCCTCCAAATCGTCAGCTACCAACATGGGAGGGCGATCGCAGATCAGGCACTTGCCAACTCATGCCATTTGTCCAATTGCTCGATTTCAGCTGAACGTGCTGCTGCCGAACACGCTCCAGAACGATTTAAGCGCAATGGCGTGCATGGTGCTCATCTCGTTGCTGTGCATTCCGAATCCAGTTTGCACACTGTGGATTGCGTTTGCAATGATGAGCATTGAAATTGGTAGGGGTTCAAGGGAAAATGCCAACGATAAATTTGACCAAAAGGTGTAATCGGTTTCCTCTCGTTCTGGGGCGTCAAATTGGGTAAGTGCTGGAGCAATTCACCAAACAACTGCAAAATACTTGTTTCTGACCCGATTTCTATGATCACGCTGATTTTGGCAATCGGCTTTTCGGTCGAATTCAGCGCACACGTCACTTATGGTGCCCCTTTTTGTAATCGCCTGAAGAATACACAAAAATTCAGGTTTTGTAAGCGGATCGGGGGAATTAAATCCGCGAGAACGGTGCATCGACACACTGGAGAAGTTGGCCTGGCCAAGTAAGTTATTCTACCAAGTTGATCTTACCCAGAAGCGTATTCAGTGGTCCACGGCTCCATGTCCACAATTCTCGGCGTAATGGTGTTGGCCTTCATCGATTCCTACATGGTTCCCACTTTCCAGATGCAAAACAACTAAAAAAATTAATTTTCCCTTCTAGGTTCGCGTCTTCTTCAAAACGGTTTTTCTGGTGCTTGGTTGGTATTAGTATTTTGTCAATTTTGAATACTAATTCCATTCGTTCATCGTTTAGTGATTGGCGTGATTCATGCGCTGGTGCTGTTGCCCATCCTTTTGCATGCAACAGTGCCGTATGCCGAAAAATTGGCTGCAAAAGCGAGACAAAGTGGAGAACTGAAAGGTGACGAAGGGAGGAGGAGAGAGCGGCGAAATGGAAATGACGAAGAAGATGAAAGGAGAACAACAGTCACTGCAAAACTATAAATATTAAATAAACAAACGAACAAATTATTGCATGAAATTTCGATTTTATTACTTTTATTAGATTTATCAATTATCATTTAATGCTTTAGTCATCAAAGGAGAGGATTAAAAACACCGCAATTGTTTGAAAATATTTGGAGCCAAACATTGATATTGGAGGCTCATAATTTCATAATTCATAAGTTCATAACTTTGTCCAGAATAATCAAGATCGGTCTAATTTTGGTACCATTTAAGATTTAATTCAGCTCGTTGAGACGTTTCGAGTGTTTTCAAAGTTTCTACACTCTCTTCTATCTCTATTTTCCAGTTTCCTTTGGTTTTTATTGATTTTGCTGGGGTCGGCAAGTCGGCATCCAAAGGGAAAAGTGGTTCTGCTGGCGGGTGGCGGGGTGGCAGCTGGTCGATACCAGGGCCAGGGGCACTCACTACATTTTTATATAACAATATATTTTATATTGTAACAAGGATATGGGTTCCTATTTTATCCGCGCTCTCGTTGTTCATCCTATAAAATTTAAATATCCCAGCTCAACTCAGCCGACATCCTGGAAAAATGCCTGGTTCGCGACGTACATACAACGGCAGAGTAAATGATGTTGTCGAGCTGCCGCGAAAGATGCAACGCATGAAGTATTCTGCGCTGGAGGAACGCATAATGTGGTGTTTTTTCGCGCGGGAGTTGCGCGCCGGCAATGAGGATGCCTTGCGTCGGAGACCGCGCATCTGGGAACTGTACGAGCGCACAGAGCACACGGCCAAGAAGATGTGGGGACTGGAATCCCAGTGAGTGCATTTAGCCGAATATTTTGAATTCCGTCGCTCTTCAGCTTTCGGAAGTACATGTTGCCGCGCATACACCACGCAAACGTGCCCAAAGAGGATATGTTCTTGCTGTTGCGCTTCTTCAAAGTCAAACTCGACCAGCGCCAACAAGAATTGTGAGTTTTCGCCCTTGAAAAATTTAAGCATTTGTTTTACAACTTTTTCTTTTAGTCTCGAGCAGAAATTTGAGTGCAACGTGGAATGCGAAGTTGACGGTTCATTTATTCGCGCACGACAGCAAAGTGAAATTTTGAGTTTGACATTTTAAATTTAATATTAATTGAGTATCAAATCCAGTTGGCCAGATGAACTACACTTTTCCAAATACCCAAGAAGAGGAGACAATCCGCTCCTGTGATGACGACGACAGTAGCTCGATAGAGGAGGACGAGCGAGAGCAGGAGCCACAAGACGCGCGAGAAGAACGGCAAATGCGACAGTATGAAAATGTAATTGTCAGGAACGAAATTATATATCATTATGCATGAATTTTACCTTAAATTGTGGTCATCTCTTAATCAAAAGAAGGGAGACTTTAATCCTCAGCAGCGGCAGCGTCTCGGCAGTGCAGGAAACCGCAAATGTCCACTCGACCAAAGGCCAACCAGCTCAACAAATGCTTCTTCTAATTCTAACAACGGTGGTGCATTGGGTCTGGCACGTCTGTTCGCTCGCGATAGAGAGGCGATGAGGCAACGAGAATTGGCTCGAGCACTGGACATTCGTCGGGTGCAAGAGCGCGGAAAACGACGTTTCGACGCTGCGCTTCAATCTAGCCCAATTCTGCAAATTGAGCGCGGCACACCGGAACCTCTGCCAAGAATACTGGAGGTCGGTTTAGCTAAAAAACAACAAAAAGCGAGTGGCCAAATCCTGTGAAGACGGGTTGAGGATTGACACGTCATGGATTCAGCAAATTTTGGAAATGGAAATTCGTATTTTTGCAGGCCATAAAACATGAACAGCGGGAAGATCCTTCCATCCATCCAAATGCAGCCAGCTCTCTACTCTGCGTTTCGTCGGACAATAATGAGAAAAAGAGGCGCAATCCGACTGAAAGTGTCTATGAAAATGATGACGACGATGTGCTTTTCGTAGCAGATTTTCAAAAAAATAATGGCTCATCCAGCGAAATTGGGAGCAGCACACCAGCAGAAGAGTGCAACAAATTGAAAGAGCCACAACCGAAAATGGCGAAAGGAAGCGACGGGAATCCGATTCTCAGAAAACCGAAAAATATTGACATGGAGGAAGAAGAACCGGAGGACGAAGAAGAGAATGATCAACCGGTCGAGGATCAATTGGCCGGGCAGTGAGTTTCCGCTGTTCTGGGCTGAGCGAAGGCAACTTTTGTGCAGGTCAGAAGTGGGAGCTTCACCCGCAGGGGAGGGCGTGCCGGTGGAGACAGCCGATGTGCAAGTGGCCGTTGGGGAGGGACAACCGCAAGGACTGAGTTGCCCGTCGAGCGCGACATCTCAACAAGTGGGATCTCATCCCGGAGGAGCCGGATATCAATGCAACATTTGTGGTCGAAGCTTCCCAAAGAAAAAGGGCATCGCAATACACAATGCGTTTGCGCACAACATTCGAAAAAAGAAGAAATACCTTGAATGCAGGCAAAAATTGGAATGGCTTTCTCAAATTGACATTGGCTTTCAGTGAATGCCAAAAACGCTTTGCCACCAAGTCATTGCTAAACATGCACCAACGTACACACATCACCGGTATTTTGTCAAAGCAACCCAAACAGCATTTCAAATTTTTGCTCCGCCCCCGACTGTTGTAGTTGAAGCAGAAATTCCTCTCGATGGTGAAGACGAGAGCGAGACCGAATCGAAAGAGGAGGGGGCAAAGGAACAGCAACGTCAACCAAAGCAACGTGGACAAAAAGTACTCCTTTGGATAAGAATTTAAGAATTGAGATTGGTCAAACAAATCTGCCGCAATTGGTGAATTATTTTTCTACAGGATGCGCGTACGGAAGACCAAGGCCACCATCATTATTATTGTTGTGAGAGCTGCGATAGAAGCTTCCCGTCGAAGAGGGGACTGGCGATGCACAATGTGCACGCGCACAACATTCGCAAAAAGAAGTCTTACGAATGCAGGCAAAAACGTGTAACACTTACACAAGGAGTTAAGTCCAATTTCAGCCACTGTGAAAAGCACTTCGCCACCAAGTCATCGCTAGACAAACACCAAAAAGGAACTCACTTTCGCCAAGACAGTGGGGGATCTGACCGGTTTACACACATGTTCATGGTGTTTGGTTTAGCCGGCGGGGACTCCTCAAAGCATGGGCACACGGACAATGGCTGCACTGAAGGGGACGAGGAGGAGGAGGAGCGGAACCTGCAGCAATATATTGAGGTGCTTCCAAAAACCGCCCCTTAATGCAGGGGTGCGATCGAAAAAAATCCGAAATCAGAACACTGGCCTTAAAAATTCAGATTTTGGTGTCAAAAAACAGAACAATGTACAATTTTCTAAAAATTGATCGAAATAATGTTTTATCCAAATAAAAAACCAATCAAACATCGTATTTATCGCCA
>VAHH01000645.1:0-24114 GCA_013357305.1 Radopholus similis | reverse complement strand
ATTTTGGCTTAAAGCCCCTTTCCTCCATAATTGTGCGCTGCCCATTTGCGCCGACTTGTAGCGGCGCCGACATGGCAGCGCCGACTTGTCTGCGCCGACTTGTCTGCGCCGACTTGTCGTGCGCCGACTTGGCTGCGCCGACTTGTCTTGCTCCGAGCAAAGGAAAAGAAGACTATAAACGTATAAACTATAAACCTATGTCGGCCTCCATTTTTTCGAAATCTGACAAAACCCATTTGTCACTCCTCTTTCTGTATTTTGTCAAAAAGTGGACAGTCACGCGTTGTTGGCCAACGGATCTCTGGCCCAGCATTTTTGTGTTTACCCTGCAAATTCAAAGCACATCGGCCCATTCCCACTGGCTCAGTCTCTGTGCAAGCAAAAGAAGGGAAAGGAAAAGGACAGCTGCTGCTGTGTTCTTCGCCGCACTCATTTTCTTTCCCATTTACCCAAAAATTAGCGACCTCAACTTTACTACTCCAATAACCAATAACCAATAAGCCAAGGTAATAAATAATAAATACTAAATAGTATAGATGTTACGGGTAACATAGGTATTAGGTATACCAACATTTTAGGCAAGAAATATTTAAAAATTAGATCTTGTCTTGCCTTCCGTACCAATGGACCAAAAATGTTTGGACTTTGGATATTTTTAAAAATCAAATTTTTAGGTCTGTGGATTGCCAGTGATACTAGTAAAAATATTTTTCAAAAAAACAGTATTTTGCGGCGAATTGCCGATGCTAAACAAAAGCTCAACATTAAACTGCGCAACCAAACCCAAAGTAGCGCGTCTGTTTTGATAAATGGCGGGCAAAATGGGGCACGTGCGTCGTCCGTTCGGTTCGTTTGGGAGAACTGGGACGGGAAGGGGAGAGGGGACAGGATTTGGGCGGTCGCAGAAGATCGATTGCCTCCCAAATACATATTATATTATTCGTTCTCCGCCAGCGTCCACAGCAGTCCCTCTCTCCCCCAAAAACACTCGCCCAACAAAAAGTCTCCTAGCGCACAATCAAATGCACTTGGAAAAGCGGACTTTGAACCGCAGGCGATTAGTAAAGGATGAAACAAAAGCCAAGAGATCCAGTGCAATGACAATGAGTTTGTTTTTCTGATTTGCGATGATAAAACTCTCGAAAAGGGTCTTGTACGCCTTTTTTCGTTTATTCACCGGAGAAAATGTTCAATATTTGCGTATTGGCAGTTGGCGAGTTGGCACATATTTTTTCGAAAAATAAAATTTAATTTTAGGAATATTTCTATATTTCTCTTTACACGTTTGGTGTTTATTCAAATTGGCCACCCATTTTTATTTTCCAAGTGCAATACCTACATATGTTGTGCGCGTCACTTTTGTTTTGCTTTTCCGCGTCACATGTGTTGAGAGTGCCGTTCTCAAATAATAAGTGCCAACGGGCGACGGAAGCGGGAAAAGGGAGGAACTAGTAAAGTAACTTGCGGCCCAGCCGCCACTTCAATCAATAAAAGACGCCCGTTTTGTTCGTTCGCTTTTGCGCTGCTAAATCCGCGCCATTTTCAGCAATTACTTGGGGACACGTGCCTCGGACAGAAAATGCTCCCCCGCAAACAAAAAACGCTTTTCTGATCCTCTGAACGGCGTCAAATATTATTTAATATTTACTGCGCACATTCCTTCTCCAAACGAACTGTTGAATGCTCTGCAAACGGGTCCACCGCCTTTTGGCGCGCAAACTCGCCGAATGGCCCGCAAAATCGCTGGAACGGGCGCGACCGGCCGACTCAGAGTGGGTTCCAAAAAATGAATCGGAATCGACCAAAAATATTTCCTGGAAAATTTCTTCAGTGAGGCCTCGTCCTCCGCTGTTCAGCTACGAGACTCCGCCACTAGTCTGGCCGAGGGAATTGACGACGCCCAAACAACGGTCAAACGGACGCCCATTTTCCGAGTGCTCACTTCCTCAGAGAGTGTTCGCAAAACACAAAAGATAAACCAATTAAAATTGGCTTTCCACAATTGGCAGATTGTGAAGCGGAAACGCTGGGACCCGCCAGCAGAAAAGGCACCGCAGCAGCAGCACCAGTTCCCTCGACGACCACACCACCGGTGCGACATTTGCAGCGCGGAACTGGGCGAACGGGACGAGGCACCGGGGTGGGCCAAACAACAAAAAGCAAACAAAAACTAAACTGGCTTCTGGCGACCAAACATTAAAGCAGGAAATGATTGTTTGGCCGCGACAGGGACATTTGAAGAGTCATATCTCCTTCAAGTGCTAAGCTAAAAGTGTGGATCAAATACAATTGGAAAGCCAAAAGTGTGCTCTATCCAACGGGTTATCAAGGTTCTGATAAAAATAAGCTATAATGTTTGAAAAATTGGAGATGATGTCCTTTGTCTTTGGCCGTAATATTTAATTGGGCCAACGGCATTTCACCTCTCAATTTATGGCGCATCTACAGCCCAATCCAATCACTCTCGAGTCTTCCCTCTAACCGAAGGCACACAATGCTCTCCCTTTTCCCGTGGTCATTTTGTGCAGGGTTTGCTCGCGTATTTTGAGTCCTCTCCATAAAAGCAAATATCCGCTCATCTGGCACCGGCACTTCCACTCTCTCCGGCAAACCGCGACTCCCAAAAATTGCCTGCCCAGCGTTCTTTGCTCGCTATTTTTACGATGTTTGGCGCATTTTCCTTTTCCTCCTGGTTCGGCATCCCCATCTGGTTAATAGGTATTTGCCTACTCTACCAATGTTCCGTCAGAACCGCACAAAACGAATTGTCATTCCTTTAATCAAGGATTCTAGGAAACTGTCACAGTCCGATCCCATTCTGAGGTCTCTCTCGCTCTCTCTCCTTTATCCCACTCTCTCTCCCACTGCTGATTCCCTGCCATTGATGGTCCGTTTGCACAAATTGCCCGTCAGCCAAAACAGAAAACTGCCGTCGCGACTAACAAAGATTGCGGCGATGGACAGACAGTTCTGCTGTGCTGGGCACCCCCTGATTGTGGGAATCCCCGCTATCGCGGGACAAAACAATCCTGTGTGCGTCTTTCAAAGATATGTGCCACCTAAATATGTATTACCTCCCTATCTCTGTGTGCTGCCCAACACAGCAGAGAGTCGCCCAAACGGGTATTGCCCCGTTTGTAAAGATCACTACTGTTCACTAGCACACTGCTGTTGCTATCTTTAGCAGCAGCGGGGCCGACCAACAAAGATCGTGGTCGCCGTCCATCCATCACCTCTTCTGCGGCGGCGCTATTCGCTATCGGCACACTGGGGGAACCCTCCCCGTCTCACTTTTGTTGGTGGCGGTCGGCGGGCAGTGCTGTCCACGTGAATTTGTCGTTGGCGCGACAGGGCCGGCCCCTGGGCTCCGATGCTATAAATGGGCGTTGCGGATCTGCTTATCCCTCCACTCTTATCATCGCGGCGCCGAGGGCCGGCCCATCCCGTCCTCCCACATTTCGCCCATAAAAGCCAACCCGTCCACACTGGTGGTCCACATCATTTTGGTGTTTTCAGTTCGACCGACAGTTCCACTTGTTCCACTCCAACCCCAGCCTCCGCCGCTTCCCAAATGCCCGCCTACAACTACGACTCCGACTCGGCCCTGCAGAAAGTGCCTTCCAACAGCCCGGAGCCGCTCCCGCCGATGCCTAAGATGCTCAACGCGCGCTCATTCCGCCAACAGCTGCTCCACGACTTGGACACGTTCATTTTCGACGCGGACGGTCTGAGCAGAAGCGAACAGTCCCGAGCTGTACCGTTTTGTTCAGGCGTTCTCTGGCTTGGCGAACAGGCCATTGAGGGCTCTTCCAGTTTCGTGGACTTCCTCGCCACCGCCGGAAAACGCGTCATCGTGCTCACCAACAACGCGACAAAGTCGCGCGCTGTGTACGCAAAGAAGTTGGCCCATCTCGGCTACGGGCGCTGCATCAACGAGGTGGCAGAAAAGACACCCACCCCATTAGGTTTCATTTCCATTGGCCCTTTGCAGCACAACATTGTGAACCCGGCCGCCGTTGTGGCCGACGTGCTGCACCGGTCGGGACTGTCCCGCTCCCAGAAGAAGGTCTACCTGATCGGCGGACAGGGCGTCAAGGACGAAATGGCCCAGCTGGAAATCGACTACTTCGGCGACGGGTAAAGCACCATTACCACCTAATGGAGTTCCTCCGCATTTTGTGCATCTCCACAGATTCGATCCAATCGATGGACAGCCGGCCTCCAAGGGCTCCGCGTTCCTGTACGACCTGGAGCTGGAGGAGCACGTGGACAGTGTGGGAGCGGTGGTGGTCGGCTACGAGAAGTACTTCAACTACCTGAAGCTGATGAAGGCCGCCAACTACCTGAGGGCGAGTCCCAACCAAGAACCAACCCCATTTTAGCACCACTAAAACCCTTTGCAGAAGGAAGAGTGCCTCTTTTTGGCGACCAACGAGGACGAGACTTGTCCCGGACCGAACCCGGACACGGTCATTCCGGACGCCGGTCCCCTCGTTGCGGCGGTCAAAACTGCCTGCGGTGGGATTCCCGGCACAGGCCTTTTACCCCTTTCTGCTGGCGCAGGTCGCGACCCTCTGGTGGTGGGCAAGCCGAACACTCCGGCCTTCGACTACATCTGCCGCCGGTGGAAGATCAACCCGCGGCGCACCCTGATGGTCGGGGACCGCGTCAACACGGACGTGAAGTTCGGCAGGGACCACGGCCTGAAGACCCTGTTGGTGCTGTCCGGATGCCACGGGGTCAGTGCCCAGCACATTGTTTATTCGCATTTGTTTGTCCCCAGGTGGAGGACATTGTGGAGGGCCAGATGCAGGGACGGCACGACCTGGTGCCGGACTTCTACGCGCACAGTCTCGGCGCACTGGTGGACGCCAGGGAAGAGGCGCAAAAGGTGGCACTGGCCGCAAGCGAATAGGCAAATGCGGAGATGAAAGAGGGGATCTTTTGTCCATTCTTCCATTTCCTTCGTCGCCATCTGTATAACCAACCAGCCATCTCTGTTGTGTATTCTTTCATTTTCTGTAACCAAAGCGATACGCACTCCAACTTTGTACAATGTACATCTTCCAGAAGACGACTTTAATCACACACATATTTTGTCAATAAATGCACTTCAAATTTGATCGGTTATTTCGTCAACTGTGCAGCAGACACTGGAGCCACTCGGAGTCGAGGTTGACGTTGACCAGCTGGCGGCTGGAGATGAGCGACAGCGAACCGCTGACGGTGTGCAGCGAGCGAATGACGATGCTGTTCACGCAGTTCGCAGGTCCACTGGGTTCTACTTGCGTCGGCAGCAAAATGGGCTTTGGACGGCCGCGGCGCAGGAGCAAATCTGAAATTGGGAACAGAAATGGCCTGAACGGGCACAGAATGCACGGACTTGAATCGGAACAGTCCCCCTGCTGCCCTGACTCTGCTGTGTTGTTCGCCTGTTCCGCGGAATGCTGAGGCAGCATTTGGGGGAGCAGAGGAGGGTGATGGGCCCTGGAAAAACAATGTTTTTTGGCTGAATCCATTTGCCTTACCAGTTCGGTGGATTGTGAACCAGTGGGTGGGGAAAATAGTAGAGCTGCTCCTGATGGAAATTGCCGTTCTCGTTTGCTGTGCTGTGCACCGGATATTGCGCATATTGTTGGTGAAACAGTGGCGGCGACGGCGGTTGTTGTTGTTGAGCAGAGTAGACCAGGAACGGAGGTGGGGGCACTTGCTGCAGTTGGGGAGCGAAAGCCGCTGGCGGTTTTTGCGCTGAAGAGGAATATACTAGAACATACGTTTGAGCCCCTTTCCTTGTCCCTCTCTCTCCGACCTTGTTGGTCCGTTTCTGCCCCATTCAGCGCATCCACCGTCTCTGCAGCTCTTTTCCTTGTGTTCGTCGCCTCCGCCACAAATGCCCACACCATGCGCTTGTGCTTGACCCTGCGGAGCACGTTCTTCTTGCAGTAGAAGCACAGAGTGCGCAACAGCGACTCCCCGTGCTTCCCGTACGGACGCTTCCGCTCCCGCTTCCCTTTGCCTCGACCCGCTTCGTCCGCTGTGGAGCGACAGAACTTGCCGTCTTGGAACTTCTTGCCGCGCCTCCACAGCCGGGCCAGTTCGTCCACATCGTGCAGCTGAACAATGAATGGTATTTGGCGTTGCAGCGTTCAAAGACCGTTCTCCGACCTTGAACTCCCGATTCGCCTTGCCACTCTTGCCGCTCCATGATATTGCATTTGTGTGCTTTTCGCTCTTGAGCAGCTGCAGCAGGAACCGCCACAGTCCCGGGCTGGAGTCGGGGTCCGGCTCCGAGTCCGAGTTGGACAGGCAGTACACGTCCACCTGATGATCGCGGTTTGGTGCGGCAGTGGTCCCCAGCTCAAGTTGCGGGGGATTCCAGTGGTAGTCGGGCGGATTCCAGCAGACTGGTTGGAGGGCAACCAACTCAGGACGGGGCAGTGCAGCCATTCAAAGGAACGAAAACCTTTTCTGTTCGGGTAAAGAATGCGACCAACTGGGTGGGGGAAGTGTGAAAATGGCGGAACAAAATATTACTATTTGTTGGTGGGCACTTGTAATGCACTTTTTGTGACAAACAGAGTCAAACAAAACGGGAGCCATTCTTTTTCTTCCCCGCCCAAAGACGAAGGAATTGGTCAGACAGACACTGAAAGAGGGAGAGGAAAGAGAGCGGATGAGAGGGAAGTTCTGCCCAGTTCCGCCGCGAAGAAAACACGGGACGCGATCGAGAGTGAAATATGCTGTCTTGCCCGAGTGTGTGATTGATAACGGGGAACAGAAGTGAATGCTGGATGAGAATTGGGAAGAAAGGGCAAAGTCTCTCCAATTGCGATGGGCCAAAGTTGGCGTAATTTCGCTCACAGGGGAGTGATGTGTTCTGCGTTTCCGCCAACTTCTGCACCGAAATGACTTAAATAGGGGCGATTGATGGCTGCGACCAGCAACAACATCATCTGCACCACAAAGAGATGAAACACTTCGTTCTCGTGCTGCTCTGCCTCTGCGCCATGGCCGTCGCCACTCGAGCCATAAGGTGCAACGCCAAGGGCGTCTGCAAGGGAAGTGGTAGCCCAGAGGTGGGCACGTGCTGCGGCAACTGCCACAGCTGCACCTTCGAAGGCTGCTGCCACTGCTCCTTCACCAACCCGAACAAACATTGCCCCATTCCCGGATCGCGGTCGCCCCAATATTTGGGTAACGGGGCTTTGGGCAGATCCAACGAATGCTAATTGCTTTAAGGCTGTGTTGCCAAATGGCACTCGCTCACCCGTGTGAAGAACGCGCTCGCCACTCCGTCCGAGTCGACGCACACCTATCACACGGGAATGCTGGCCACCAGGGGATTCATGGAGTCCCAAGGGCTATCCAGCACCCAATACCAGGAGGTCAGCACGGAATGAACAGACATTTCTGAGTTTCAATTCGCTTCTGTCAGGCATCCAGCAGCCAGACAAGCGGATCGGAGGCGTCACTTTCCATGACGGTGGGAGGCGACTTCTTCGTAAAGGCGGAGACGACGATGGCAGTGAGCTCCAAATACGAGGAGATGAAGGGCCAAAAAACCGGATCCAGCGATGTTGGTCACTGTTATACAAGCCATAATGAATAATGATGATCCAAAATTTTGCAGACTCGGTCCCGCTCCAGCACCTCCAACATCTCGACGGCGTTCAACCGCTGGACGGAGACCTCGCACAAATTTGTGGTGAAGCCGAAGCGCACCTACCAGATGCTGCAGGCGGTGATCGAGTGCCGCGACGGCACGGCCAAGTTCTTCACCAGCGACATCTGGCTCAAGGACGTGACGCCGCGCCGACGCCCCAGAAGCGTCGAGCCACAGCAGCACTTCGGCAACACGCAATCCAAGCCCCAAAAGGCGTGAACTCCATGAACGAGAAGAGAATGGCACTTTTTGAGGAGAAACAAAATGATTTATTTGATTACGACGTCCAATGACAATAACCAATGGCCAAACACACACTATTCATTACTGTTGGATAAACGCTTCGTTGACAAAGTTTGCTCTATTTTGCCGCATTTTATTGCGTCCAAATCGGTTTTCGTGGATGGAGTGGAACAGGGACTGGGCCAGCTGTTCCAGAGTACTTCAGAGCTGATTTCTTTTGCCGCCATTCAGGCGAGAATCACTTTGTTTTGCACAAAGAGTGAATGGCCTATTCTCCCCTTTCCTCCATCTTATCTGTTTTCACGCAAAATCAATCTCGTTTGTTGACGAGAAACGGAACATTATTTCCCGTTCAATTGTGTATTAATTTTTTGTTGGTGGCCCCCATTGTTTCAATTCTCCTTTTTTGGAATTGCAGATTCGCTTTGAAAAATGCTCAAATCGATAGTGGTCCACTTGACTGTGGCCTTGTGCAGCGCAGTGGCGGTTGACGACAACGAGGAGGAAGGACCCAGCAGGAGCAGGGAACCAAAGCCAGTCCGCGCCTGTTTTCTGAATGTGGACGCCCTGCGCAGAGAAGGGGACGCCCGGTTTGTGCCCGCCCAGCACCACTCGCCCGGTCTGTGCACGCACCTGCTCTTCGAACGGGTCACGTTCGACGCCCAATTCCGAATGTTAGAAAAGGGACATACCTAAACAACTGAATGAGGATAGAATTTGGTAGCTTTTTCTTCCATTTTTTGGTAACGAATCCAATCTTTATCGGCTTTTTTTAAAATGTTGAAATAATGAGTTGAATGAAAATTTGAAAATTGATTAATTGATTAATAACTACCTAACTTAATAATAAGTGAGTGGTCGCCTGTCGCTTCTCAATTGTTTCAATGGATTGACAAGAGTGAGCGAAAAATGAATCGAAATATAGGTATTATTGTTTTTACAGCATAGAGCCGTATGGATTTGCGGACGCACTCCGAGCAATCCGGGCAATGGAGGCAGACAGGAACTCTTCGCTCCAAGTGCTCATTTCGATCGGCGGCCACGAGTTCACCTCTCGGACAGACCGATTCGGGCCGATGACACAGAGCGAGCCCAACCGCCGCGAGTTCATCCGGCTGCTAGCGGAATTTGTTGGGCGGCACCAGCTGGACGGGGTGGACATCGACTGGCAGCTGTGGACAGACCCGCACAAGAACGACAACTCAAAGCACCAGCTGATGGCACTGTTCAAGGTTGAATGGAAAAAAATAAAAACCTTCATGGGACCTGATGAGCTAGCTACTTGTAAACTATAATTTTAATGATTAAAAACCCGAGTAAAAAACCAATGATCGAATCTGCTATTTTCATGGTTGAGGAGTTGCGAATGGCGGCGACAGACGAGGGCCGCCGCCTCTCCAACGGCAGCAGTGCCCTCTCCGGCAAACTGGTCACCGCCACAGTGTGTGCGGTCCCCTATTTTGCAGGGGAGTCCTACTTCCGCGACCCGCTGAAGCAGTAAGTAGGTCCCTCCCTCTGTCCGTTCGCTCGCAATTTGGTCTTTGGTGCCATTGGAGGGCTGTGGACTTTGTGTGGCTGCTGAGCCACGACTTCCACGGCAGCTGGGACTCGCACACGGGACTGCACGCCCCTCTGGAGGCCTACGAGGACGAGCGCATGGACCTGAGCGTCGTAATCAATCCCTGAAACGGGTACACCCAGATCCCTCAATCGCAGAAGTCCGGTGTCCAACATTGGCTGGGCGA
Organism: Radopholus similis; assembly: GCA_013357305.1. Classification (NCBI taxonomy): domain Eukaryota; kingdom Metazoa; phylum Nematoda; class Chromadorea; order Rhabditida; family Pratylenchidae; genus Radopholus; species Radopholus similis. Next base: position 14,463 of record VAHH01000645.1, on the reverse strand, counting down.
CGATGTGCAACACTCGCGGCACAAGGTTGTGGTCGGCATTTCCACATTCGCGCGCACGTGGACTCTGTTCGACCGGGAGACGTCGAACGGGGTCGGGGCCAGGGCCTCGATCGGGGCCGAGTCCATTCTGGGAGAATCCGGAATTGCGGCTCACTACGAGGCAAACCCCCGCAATTTTAATTTTGAGCATTGGTGGTTCAGATTTGCGAAATTCTTTTGGACTGCGATGTGGAGAGCCGATACGACCCGCAGCCGATTGTGTTTGCGCGCTCCAAAATGCCCTACTTGATTTTCGGGGACCAGTGGTGCAGCTACGAGGACAGGGACAGCGTCCAAGCAAAGGTATGGATGGTACTCTTGGGAAAGCGAGAAACTGGAAGGGATTCCAAGTAATAAGTGGGATATAGGTGCTCAGTCCAAAGGTGCTGAGTTCTAATTGGTTCTGCTAAAATGTTCATCGCTTCTTCTTCTTCAATCTTTTATCATTCAGCTATCCCTCTAGTCTTTCCTCTTCTTATTTCCTTTCTCCATCGTCTTTTCTCTATTCTTCGACCCACTTCCCCACTCATCTCTTCTTACTAAAACCTGTCAAAGGATATCACAACAATTGGTGCCAAAGGCCGTTTGTGAGTGTCGCTATTTTCGGTGAAAGCTGGACTGGATGGCGAGTGCGCGTCTGTTCAACGTGGCCATCCGCTACCTGGACGCGGACGACTTCAGAGGAGAGTGTTCCGGCTCCCCGTACCCGCTGACCGCCACCGTCGCCCAATGGCACGACCGACTCTTTGGCACCAAAAACAGTCCGAGTACATTCACCGGACGCCGAAACCTCGCGTTTGGCGCACAATGGCGCGACCACCGGATGCTCAGAGTGCTGCTGTGCAGGAAATACCTCCTGGCCGGCATGATCCTTCTCCTCTTGCTGCTCATTTCGCTCATTTCTGTGCTCGTGATCAAGGTGCTTTTACTGCCTTCAGAATATCCATTCTATACATTCGATATGCGGACACAGTTGGTCAACAAGATCCGCACTCTTCTGCTCACTGAGCTGGACTTTCTCGCGGAATTGGTGGAGGTGAGTCATCACCTCAGAAACATATCGGTTCATTTGCGGCGGCAGGTCGGCGATACGGGCACCTGGGAAGAGTGGGACGCGGTGCATCTGGTGACGGTGTGCAAGATCGGAGAGGGCAGCTTCGGCAAGTGCTTCAAGATGAAGCACCGGCGATTCGCACGCATGCTGGCCAAGAAGGTGATCGACACGCAGCGCAGTCTGGTCCTCGGCGGAGAAATGGTGGACCCTTCGGGGACTCACACAAATTGGGCAATTAAAATAATGTGAGCTGCAGAACGAGCTGCAGCTGCTCAGCGAGATCAACTGCCTGAAGCAGTCCAGCGAAAGGGAAGGCGCCCAGCACATTGTCGGTCGGACCCAAATGAGACGCGTCAGCCATTCGCCGCATATTCCCGCTTCAGACTTCTACGGCGGCTACGAGGACATGACCAGAATAGTGATTTACACGGAGCTCATGGATCTGTCGTTGGAGCGGATTGTGACCCGGGAGCCCATTGCGGAGGAGTTCATCGCACGCATCATGCTCGCCATGGTCGCGGCCGTAGAGTTCCTGTGGAATGCGCACCCTGACAAACACTTTCTGCACCGAGGTCCTCCCCCATTCCGGAGGTTCGCAAACTGATACCTCCACCGCTCAGACATCAAGCCGTCGAACATTCTGGCGAACAGAGAGGGCGCAGTCAAGCTCTGCGACTTTGGGGTGTCGCGAGCCCTCAGCGGGACAGTGACTTGCACCGCGCTGAAGGGCTCCTACGGCTATATGGCGGTAGGCGGGGGGACTGAAAGAGGATAGACAACTACTGATTGATTGATCGATTGTGCAGCCGGAGGTGGAGGATGGCGGCAGGTACTCGGTGCAGGCGGACCTGTTCAGCCTGGGCCGGACCCTGCTCCGGTTGGCCACTCTACACAGACGCAACGGCCAAACGCCCGCTCTGCCCTTCCTGGCGGTGAACACCATCCAACAGAAGGCATACAACTCCCTGCAGTCAGATGTTGGTGCATTGGACGATAAGAAGCAATTGATCTCTTTTGCAGCTGGAGGCACTGACACCCCGCTACTGGGACTACAGCGAGCAGTTCGAGCAGTTTTTGGGGCAGTGCCTGCAGAGGGACCCAGCGGACAGGTGCACTCTGGAACAGCTGGTCCAGTCCCCGTTCCACTCCATCCACGCCCAGCAGTGGGACAGCTCAACGGGCAAAGGTGCCTTTTGCGAGTGGATTCGGGCCCAAATCAAGGCCACCGCAAAAAGGAAACCGAGTTGGACACAATAAAATGCGCACGATACAATTTCATTTCGCAACATTTGCCAGAGAAACTTTTATTCAACAGAGTTTGGCCGTGGGACACATACATATGCAGGTAGTAGGTCCATCATCATCCATCATTCATTCATTGTCATTGAGTTTCCGTTCCACTCAAAAACGCGCACTTTCCCCTCTAGCAGGGCCTTTTCGGCTCTCTGCCCGGGCAGCGGTCGTAGCAGAAAGTGATGGTGCAGTGGGGGTGCTGGCGCGCCAGTTGCCGGTTTCTGGAGTTGCGGGGAGGGAATGGCACAATTGGGTGGCAAAACAGAGACTCACGTCACTCTCTCGCCTCCAGCCAACTTTCGCCCTCCTGCGGATGGGGGAGGGGCCGGGGCGGGCTCTTCCTCGGGCTCGGGCTCCTGGTCGCCGCAGTTCTCGTCGAACTCGCAGTCGTCGTCTTCAGCTAAAGGAGGTTTTGGGACGCTTTGGTTAGAGGAATAGGTGCATTCCGTTCACTTACCCTTTGCCATGGAGAAGGCCGCCACCGCCAGAGTGAGCAGCAGAATGGCGCACACGAAGGAACGACGCATTTTCAGTTGTTGGATTTGGTTGGGAGAAGAACCTTTGGGGATGATTCCGTCCGATGCATTTTCCCCCTTTATATACTGGAAAGAGCGGAAGTCGGCGGAACTGTCGGGCAATTGGATGACGTGCCCAAAAGTCAAAACATCTCTGCACCTTCTGATTGTCCATTTCTTCATCGGTAAGGAAGTCGGCGGAATTGCACAATTTTGCAAAACATTCACTCCGTAAAATGCGCAGAAATGGAACCTACATCTTCCCATTTGTCGTTTTCCATTGCTTTTATTATTTGTCCATTGCACTTGCGCAAAACGCAGAATGTCTCTCTGTTCATCACAAAGTGGGCCCGAAGATGGCGACGAACTGTCCTCGTTGGAGGGCAGGACTCTGTCGCATTCCTCCTCCTGCTCCATTTCTTCGGCCCAGGCGCTCCAGCAACAGCTGCGCATTGAGCAATTGGAGTGGAAAATCGCCCTCCTGAGCGGACAACTGGCGCAGAAGAGTGCTCTGGTGGAGCACATGGACGACGAGCTGGACACACTGACCACACAGCTGTTCCAGGTCCAAATGACTCCGCAGTTTGAGTGGATTCGAATAACCTCGGTAACCTCACAGGAGGCATATCGGATGGTGGCGGTGGCCAAGGAGGCGGAAATGCGCGCGGACAGGGCTTTGGCCGAGGAGAGGTCCGTTCGGGAGGCGCTGGAACTGCGTCTGAAGGTAATTGCCGTTGAGCAGCAGTTCCAGTCGCGACAGCAGCAACAGTCGGACAAACCCAAAACAGAGGTGCGCTGAGAATAGACTATCAGTTTATTTTGGGTTTTAAATCGGTTTATTTTCAGCACAAAATGGCGCCAATTGATCCGGTACTGTTTGCGGAGTTTGTCTACTGGCTGGCGGTCTCCGCCAAAGGCAGCAGTGCTGAGCCATCAATGGCCTCCTCAACAACCCCTATTGCACTTTCCCAATGCGCATTCATGCGTCGCGTGTGGACAGAGGACATTGAGCCCGCACTCCACTTCGAGAACAATAAAGTTTGTGCACACATGGAGTGCCATGAATTTGTCTCCAAACTTCGTGTTCCCCTCAGCTTTCGTCCGCAGTGCGTCAATCGGTTCTGGCAAAGACCCTGGAAATCGAGTGGTTGCCATGCGCTGTTGACCAACAGCGGAGCGAGTGCGCCCTCTGTGGTCAGACAGATGCGCGCGGCTGTGCGTACAAAATGCGGACAGCGCCTTCCGACGATTGGCATCCAATCTGCGCAATAGCCCGAATGAGGGTCTGTCCGGTTCAGACCGAAAGGGGGAAGAACACTAGGTAATGCCGTGTGCTTTAATTTAAGCTGGTCTCGGTCTGCGACTTCGTTTTGTTCACCGACTACGTGCGAGAGGGACTCCTCCGGTGGAGTCCCGCGCAGCAGAATGAGGAGCAGCTCTACTGGACTGCCATCGAACTGCGCCGGAACATGACCCTCTCCCGACTGGGCATTCCCTCGCAGCCCCGAATGGATGGGTCGAGACCCACTTCCACAGACGCTTGAAACATTCATTATTTACCGATCGATTGCAGACTTGAACTGAATTGTTTTTCAACTACTTTTTTTACATTCTTCTTCATTCCCTTTGTTTTCCCGTTATCTCAACTTTTATTGACGGAACCAATCGATAAATGGCCAGACAGCCGTAGAGAACGAGGAAAGGGAAAGTGCAAATTGAGAAGAATTGGAGGTCAAAGCCGAATCCATTGGTTTCAAATTTCCAATTGGTCTTTTATTGGATAAATGCCCGCCTTCTCGGCGCAAGATCTCGTCCAGCTCGGGACCCAGTGCGAACAGGACCTCGGCGCCCGCTACTGCATTCAGTCTCGCCTCGGGTTCGGCTCGTACGGGGTGGTCTACTCGGCCACAGAACGCGGGTCGGGACAGCAGGTGGCGGTGAAGCAGATTCCGGAGGCCAGGCACTGGGCCCACGGCACGGCCAAGTTCTACCAGTTCGTCTACCGCGAACTCATGATCCTGCGTAACCTCGGCGGAGGCTCTCTGATCAAACTGCTCAACGCGGAAGTGCCCAAGGAGCCCGGCTCCCACATCTACATGGTCCAGGTTGCTCTCTCCTCGGACACCCTAAACCCTCTTGTTCGCGCCCGCAGGAGCGGATGCCGATGGATCTGCTGGGGCTGTTGTGCCGCGCCACCCTGGACGGGGCCCAAGTGTGCTTCGTAGCCTACCAGATATTCCGGGCGCTCAACTACATCCATTCGGCCGGAGTCATCCACCGCGACCTGAGCCCCACAAATGTGCTCATTGATCCCGCAACCGCACTCATCAAAGTGCTGCTGCCTTCATGCACTGACCAAATAGCGTTATTTTCTAGATCAGCGACTTCGGACTGGCCCGCATCTATTCACACCAAGGGGGCCTTTCCTGCAGCGCAAGTGAGGTCGACGCGCTGACTCGCGGAGTGGGCACTCGCTGTTACCAGGCGCCCGAACTGGTCCTGGCCCCGGAACGCAACTACTCGACGGCCATCGACCTCTGGTCCGCCGGCTGCATTCTGGCGGACATGCTCGACAACAGACTCCACACGAGCAAAGAGCCGCTGTTCGCCAGCAGGGACTCCGAGGAGCAGATTGCGCGCATTCTCGCAGTGGTGGCGGTCCCGACAGCAGGCCAACTGCAGTCGCTGGTCCCGAACCCAGTGGTGGGCATTGGTGTTGGTGGTCAACCCCAAACCCCTCCCCCCTTTTTGCTCCGTCGCTTTGTGGAGACCAAACTGGCGGGGCAGCCCTCCCGACCGGAGGGTCCATGGCGCCAGTTGTTCCCCGCAGCCAGTGCACAGCGGCCGAGTGCTGTCGCCTTGCTGGACACTCTGCTCAGTCTGGACCCCGAGCGGAGGACCAGCGCAGCTGTCCTGCTCGGACACGCCTACTTCGCGGACAACTTCGACCCGAGTGACCAGCCGAGGGCCCTCAAACGGCTGAAGGAGAAGGGCGGTTTGGAGTGGGCGGGGGCCAAGGAATTCCGCGAGTTGGCCCGGAAGGAGTCCAAGAAACTGCGCAACGGGAAGACATTTTTCACGTCTTTGCACTGAATAAACCCGTTAAAATTAAAACTGGTGCGAAGGCGACATTCAACTCTTTATGCCAAGCTGTTTGACAGAAGAAAGTGTCTTTTTTATCGCAACAATTGTGAAGAGCTTCTCACCGATCTGTGGGCGCATCAATCAATCAATCCACATCTTCGACCAAAACATTGTCGTCGTCGCCGGTGTATTGGGGCGACCGCCATCCGGGAATGGGGCAATGCGTGTCCGGTTTGGTGAACGAGCAGTGGCAGCAGCCTTCGAAGGTGCAGCTGTGGCAGTTGCCGCAGCACGTCCCTTTGGCCGGTGGGCCACTGCCCCCGCAGATGCCGTTCGGGTCGCACTTGATGTCCGCGCGGAGGACGTTGAGCAGTGCTGAGAGGCAGAGCAGCGCAACAACGAAGTGCCTCATCTCTCTGGACCTTGGTTGGGCTGTTGGGGAGATGTGTGGTGTGGGAGAGGAAGAAGAAGGGAAAACCTTTTGGGGTTGGTTATTCCACCCGATCCACTTGCCCCCTATAAAAGTGGCAGAGCGGAAGTTGGCGGAACTGCGACTGGGGCAAGTGGGTGACGAGTCCCTTTCCCTTCCTCAACCAAAACTAGGCCCAAACAACATTTCGCCTTTCGTCCTCGAATTCCGCCGACTTCCCACACTTGCCGTCTACAATCAACAAACACCACTGATTCGAGCATGACGAGTTAAACGGTACAAAAAACAAATTAAAAACTGACATTTTTAGAAAAAGGGAGAGAATGTCTGTAATTCCGTTACCACAACTATTGTGGGTCAAGAACAAAAAATCATATTCACGCCATTCGTGAAATTCCATAGTTCCAATTTGGCAAACAGTTTTTGCCCATTTTCCCGGTGGCTGTTGAATATTTTTATTGGCTGTAAATACATTGCACGTTAATCTCTCAGAAATCAAACGCACTGGTTCTTGGTCCCCATTACTATTTGCCACTGGACCGGGCAGAATAAGAGATTTGGATTCGTAGAATTGGAAATAAGTTGCGCGATAAATGGAAACGGGACAGGTGCTTTTGGCGGGCAGACAATGAGTGCCATAATCAATTAAGCATTCATTTCTCATTTTGGCGTCTAGAAAAAATGGGAATGGACCCCAGCTAATACATATAAAGTGGACAGGTGGACAGGAGAAGGGAGTTGCGTTATTAATCGGTAATCAGGTAATCACACTGCCGCTGGAGATGCTGGAATTTTGGCACCGCTTAATGTTTATCACTTATCGATCATCTGTCGCCATCTGGGAATAAAAAGTGGGACATTCATTTTTCCCGGTTCTTGGAACTCTTCGCGTAAAATTTGGTGTTCGATTTTCCAACACGCTAAAATACCAAACATTCTGCGTTGCGTGATACCAACAAACAAACGATTCGCTTCGGATCTCCAGCAGTTGCCTTTCTTTTAACTGGTAAGTGGCATTTTCGTGCGATTTTGATGGTTCGTACCTCGTAACAGACTATATTTGACGGTTAGCCTTAATACACCAGAATGGAGTATTTATACACCCATTGTACATTATTTTGTATTTGGTTTGGGGCAAATTATAGCGAAAGGGCTCTGTAAAGGTGCAAAAGCATTTGAATTCCTTCTTCGAATGGACCTGAACAACCTGTCCCCGAATGCGACCATTCTGGGGGATCAGGTAATCCATCGAATGCCTTTGAGCGATGGCCCCAATGCCCTTTTTCATGCTCCAGTTCTACGCGGAGTACCGGGGGGCCGGCCTCAGTCCGGGGCTTGTGCTGATGGCCGTGCTGATCGCGTGCTGCGCCATCCCTGGGAACTGCATGAACCTGTTCCTCGTCTACGTGACCGCCAAACACAAGTTGGAGATTGAACAATGGCACCATCACTCTTTGCCTCCTGCTGAAGGTCCCTGCGCGGCAGCAGCAACTACCTGATCGGGCTGAACTCGCTCTACGAGTTCCTGCACCAGACCGGCCACTACATCTTCCTCTACACCATCCTCAGCGGACGCAACTTCGTCCCCCTGCTGGACTCTGCCCTGCTCCAGGTGCAGTCCGTCTTCGGCTACAACGCGGCCATCTTCACGATGGTCGAGACCGCGGTGGACCGTCTCATTTGCATTCTGTTCCCGCACTTGTGAGGCGAAGCATTTGAGTTCCGAATGCAAATCCATCCATTCCCCCCATTCCAGTCACAACCGCCTCCACCTGCCCCTCTACTTGGGCGTCTACACTGTGGCCAGCTGGCTGCCTGGCGCCTATCTGGCCGCACTGGTGATGGAATACGCCATTCGGCACCCGACTGAGTAGGGATCTGGGGATCCAGAGTCTCGAGGTTTCCGCCATTGTCCTTGAGCAGACCAGTGACCGGCCAACTGAGCGACACCTGCACCCCGGTGAACCTGATCTACAACTACAACATGGTGGTCTGCGTCGCCACACTCGTCCTGTACTCGGTCATCGGCCTGATCGTGCTCTGGAAAAGTGCCCTTTTGGCGACTGATGTCCCAGTGCATTGCCCGATTCAGGCCAATCCAGCCAGAATGCGCGTCTCTTCCGGTCGCTGGCGGCCATCTGCGGCCTGCTGGTCGGCCTGTACTTCTTCAACACCGTTCTGCGCATGCTCATCGTCGACAGGGTGGGTCCGGTGCAGCTGTGGTACGCAAACGTTGCGGGCGGGGTGCTGGTCAACATCGCCGCAGCGGCCAATTTGCCCATTCTGTACGCGTTCAGGTGACTGAAATGCACTCGCAGTCTGGTCGAAGGAGGCCCCGTTTCAGCACGGAATATCGCAAAATTGTCCGAACAGAGCTGGCCGGTCTGTTCAGAACAAATCAGGTGGTGCCCACATCCTCGCAGAACCTGTTCATCATGCAGCGCCAGAACCAGCAGCAATTTGGGAAGAACAATTCTTCCCTGCCGACAAACATCAATTCTTAAAAATGATCCATAATCCTAATTATGTAACGAATAATATTATTCATCCAAATGTAATCGTTTTTGGTACATAAAAAAGTGAATTTGATTGAGCGACTATATGTACATATGTGTACCTATTACGTATTTACGTATTTACGTATTTACGTATTTACTATTTGTATTTGATTGATCGGAAACAGATGAAAGAACATTCGCCAACAAAAACAACTAGGAAGCAATCAGCCACAGGGACAAGGACACGCGTTCAGCTCTAATTGATTTGGATGTTTATGGGTTTATGGGCCTATCGGAAGCGCTCCAGCCAATACAGGAAGGGGGAATGGAGATTTTATTGCAACATTGCAGAAGGTCATGCATTTTTTGTGCGGATGCAGCGATTAAACCAACGGAATTGGAGGCATGACCAGTGTGGGCGGTTTCCACAGCCCATTGTGGAACTAACTGTGTTGCACATTGGCTAATCGAAATGCCCTATAAAAGGGGGACAGTGGACCCCCGGTAGCCACAGTCCACCACACACAAAACACAAAAGTCCTTCTTCCTCAGACCCAACAGACGCATCGCTCTGCTCAAATCCGTTCCCTTCCCATGGCCAATTGCCTCTTGCTGGTGCTGCTTCTTAGCGTGGGCGTGGCACACTGCTTCCTGTTCAACGGCAATGCTGGGTCAGCACCACTCAAGTGGCTCACTCCTCTGCATTGCCAAAAATTCCCCTTTAGTGTTGCTCCAAGTGCTGCTATTCGAGCACGCCGCCAGTGTTGTTGTGGCGGAGGGGGCGGGGGCGGCGGCGGCGGAGGATGCGGGGGTGGAGGAGGAGGACAGGTCGAATTGAAGATCAGTTGCGGTGGAGGTGGCAGCGGAGGCGGAGGAGGCGGTGGAGGAGGAGGAGGATGCGGATGCAGCAGCGGAGGCGGGGGCGGCGGATGCTGTTCACCTCCTCCATCTTGCGGATGCGGCGGAGGCGGAGGAGGAGGGTGCGGATGCGGCGGAGGCGGCGGAGGTGGAGGATGTGGCTGCGGATGTGCTCCACCTCCACCCCCGCCCCCTCCTCCATCGTGCGGTGGCGGTTGTGGCGGCGGAGGCGGTCAGATCACCCTGCAGATCAGCTGCGGCCAAAGCGGAGGTTGTGCGCCCCCTCCTCCCCCTCCTCCATCGAGCTGCGGCTGCAGCGGAGGCGGAGGAGGCGGATGTGGCTGCGTAGGCGGCGGCGGAGGAGGGGGATGCGGCTGCGGCTGTGGACGCCGGAAGCGATTCGCCTTCTTGCAGCGCCGCTACAAGAACTGCCTTTGAAATCGGAGAATGGAACAGTTATTCTCAATTCCTGTAGCGTAGCATTGTAGTTTTAACAGACCCGTAGAATTAGTAGCAAGTCTTCTAAGTGTAATTCACAATGCAAATGATAAAACTCAAACCCGTCCCATTCTCTCCCTTTTGAACTTTGTTATTTGCCCACAGGAGTGGGGAACGGGCAAAAGAGTGTGATGTGACTGGGAATTGGGACTTGGAACCGTTTGATTGCGACGATTGATTTGTAAACAGCTGTATATTGATCAGGGACGGCAGTTCACTTTAAACCGTGAACTTGAACGGACAATCTCTTTCCCAAACTACGCCCGAAATACCTCGATCGGCGGACTCAAAACGACCCATTTCGATTCTCCAGTTCAGCCGATTGCAATAAAAGGGGCACAGTTTTAAAAAAATAGTAGTCTAAACGAATTCAGCTGAAATGGGATTCTTTGGCGCCGCTCTCCTCCTCCTCAGTGCCACTGCTATGCTCGCAAAAGCTCGTAAGCAACTGCTTTCAAATTGAATTAATTTTGGCTCTTGTTTGAAGGATCTGTCCCAGATGAGGCCGAATTGGTGGCGAAACGAGAAGCGGGAGTCACAATCAAGCTGGCCCTTCCCCAAATGGACGGACCGCCCAAGTTGCCGGAAATGCCCAAAATGCCGGCGCCACAGATCTCGCTCAGCCTTCCGTCGCCGCCAGCGCCCGGTGGGAGGGCGAGGCGACAGCTGTCCGTGAATGTGGCGCTGCCGACACCGCCAAAGCCGAAGCTCCCACCGCCGCCGAAATTTTCCCCGCCCAGCATCCGTCTGACTCTGCCGACGCCAGGCAAATGATGGACATTTGTGTGTGAAGGCATTTTTGTTTCACTCATTTCGAAAATGGGAAATAATGGATTTTCTTATCCCACCGCCGGTGCATTCCAGTTGGCCGAAATGGACGATTCCGCCCATTCACTTTGGCCACCAAGCGCAGCCTTGTGTGCGGCCAAATGCCGAAAATATCGGAAACAGAGCAGCGCCACTCGCGTCCACCACAGGGCCACCAGAGCGGAGACCGAAAACAGCGCCCCGTTGGCCAAGAGGAGGGCGCGATTATTCTCTGAATAGTGCCAAAAGGGCGTTCTCTTTCATCACCTGCTCCCAACCCCTGTCTCCTCTCGCCCCCTTTGGGAGCCAGAAGCTGTCCGGTGCATTCGTCAAGAGCGAGTCTGCTGGCTTTGCCATTGAGAGAAGAAGGCACAGGAATGCGCCCGTTGTCGATGTGCAGAAGTGCACAGCTTCGAGCAGGATGAAAGGGACCAGCGGCAGATGGCGCTGAGCGGAATAGGCCCAGAACAGGCAGAGCAGGGAGCACAGGTCGAGGGCCAGCAGCACTGGGGCGGTAGAAGAAGGGCCGGGGGACTGGAGTTGGGAGAGCGCGCAGAAGAGGAACAGCACTGTGCACAGGAGGGCGACTATCTGGAGGGCGTCCTGCCAAAACGGAAACTGCAAAAAGTCTCTGTGGGCACTTGCCTTTTCGTGCACTTTGCAGAAGCAGTAGTACCCGGGGTCCAGTCTGTTGAACGGCAGCTGTTGGGGTTGCTGTGCACGGAGGCGGGGGGTCCGCTCCCGGGACTGACACATTGCTGCGACTGAAGGGTTTGGGGATATTGGGCATTGGGCTGTTTGGGCATTGTGGGAGAGCCAGTTTCAATGTTTCGCCGGTGGGAGCCGGCGGAAGGGATAAGCAAGAGCATTGTGCGGCTATCAATGGCGAAATGGACCCTCTCAACAACAATAGCCTGTGGCGTTGGAAATGGGGAATTGGAAGGTTATGTCGTCATGGTGCTGTGCATGATGCTGTTCTCCCCTCCACTGTCCTCGCCCCTTTGAAAGGTCGCTGCTGTTGCGTCAACCCGCGGCTGTTTTCCTTCAGCTATAGCAGGTTCTAGCACAAGAAGAAGACGAAAACACACCGAAATTACGTGGCTTTTAGTGGAGAGAAAGGTGCGCAAATATATGATTGATTATAAATATTTATTTGAAAATGGAAAAATGACTAGAAATTAAAAGGACAGAATTGACTGGACTGAATACGGATTTTCCATTTTGCACAATTTCCTCCTCCCCATTCATGTGCGTGGATTTGAATTGCGCGTGAACAGGGTGCCGCCGGTGGTCCGTTGTTGGTCCACTGCGCCTGCGGAGCAGATCAGCTGCTTGGCCATTTTCATGGAGCGGAAGAAGTTTGAGTAGGCTTTGCGGTACAAACTGCTGAAAAGAGAGAAGAGAATGCGTGCGGGGAAGTGCAAATCGGGTTGACCTGGTGAAGTAGAGGATGGGCGCGTCCAGGGAGGAGGCGGAGTCCAGGATGATGATCTGCACCTGCTGGGTGAGCACTACGCCCGTCGGCGACAGGTTCGGCGCCAACACGTTGGTGACGGCCACGAACGAGAAGCCGAACGTCCAGCAGAACGTGTTCACGGTCGCCAGCACCAGCAGCGAGCGCATGATCTTGTCGGTGCTGTTGACGACTGGGCGGAAACAGAGTCAAATAACTCAATGCGGAGAGTGACTCACAGTTCGAGTTGGGACTGTTCTTGCGCTGACGGCGCACCACCAGCCACATGGCGATGTAGAGCACCACGGAGGTCCAGGTGGCCACGATGCCCCACACGTAGCTGAACACGCACGAGGTCTCCTTCACGCACACATTTTGCGCATTGCACACGACCATACTGTAGAGGGGGAATGTGGTGGGGGAAGCACAACAAATGGGCGACTCACTTCTGTGCGTTTTTGGGCTGCCACGAGTAGAGGTGGATGGCCAGCAGCTTGTACTGGGCCGGAATTGTGGCGAGGAACGCGATCGTGCCGAAATAGACGGACGACCTTCTCGTCTGGTACCTGTCACGGGAATCGAGTGGAACACGTCCCCAGTCGGATGCCTCTTGCCAGAGTGGAAAGACGGCACCCAGGAAGCGATCGACCGCAACGGCGAGGATCATGCACGGGGCGGTGGAGCCGGACAGAATGCCGATGGACTGGAAGAGCACGCAGCGCCACTGGGGGATGTAGCCGACGGTCCAGGAGACTATCACCGGCATGATGCTGCCCGTCTTGGCGCCCACGTGCGTCAGAGCCAGCACGGCCAGCAGAATGCAGCAGCGGTTCGAGTGGATGCTCCTGAGCCCCATCAAAGAAGGCACTTGTGCTTCGCCTACTTGTTGATGGCGGTCAGCCAGAGGATGGAGCCGTTGCCGAAGATGCACAGGAAGCAGACGCACAGGTCGACCCAGGAGAGGGCGATGGACGCCGGCTGTAGGTGCGGGTCGTTGCTGTTCACGGTTGGGACAGGAATTGTTGCTGTGGTGGCTGGGGGAGTTGTGTTGCTGCTGTCCATCTCTGTTCTCTGTTGTAGTCGCTCAATTATCGGAATGGCAAAGGGAAATAATGGCTTTTGCCACGCCTTTTCAAGTCTTTAAATGCCTGACACCTTTCCCTTTCCCCGCCACTTTTTGCGAAAAGCCAATCAGTTAATTGGATGCTGTAGCGCGACAACAGCAATGAGTGCAAAGTGGGCGGACTCTATCCGCCGGAGTGGGCGCACGGAACTGCTCCCTTGGAGAGTGAAGCCGCACTCAGTGGACTCTCTGATCCGGATTCTGGCTGTAGGCCATCCCGAATGAGCGATAGCAATGTTTCCGTTGACCCATAGGTGCAACTTTCTCAAGCGAATTTTTGCAGAGGTCCTCGCGAGAAACGAGGAGTTCTCTGTGAAGCGGATAAATGTAATGTGTTAATGTTTACGCTTCACTTGTTTACACTCCTCTCTCTGAGTACAATTCCCCTCCACAGTGCGTGCTGATGATGACGGAGCGAGACAGGCGATTACCTAGTTCCCCTTCCGGTCCTTTGCAAGTTTTGTACCTCTCGAAGAATTCGTTGATCCACACATCCGAGGTATTTCATAAATCTGACATCGGTTCTTCTCAAAAGTCCGCTGTCTAGCACTGTCGGTTCTCGAATCCACACTTCCAGAGCTCTGACAGAACCTTTTACTCCCGGCACGAGAGTACAATTTCACCACTACACATGCCACTTCCCGCACTTTCTTGTCACCCTAGACATGCCCCCTTTCCTATTCCCGTGATTGTCCTGGTTCTTGAGCGCAGAGCGTTTCCTAGTTGGGACTAGGGTTGAGCGGGATCGGGATCCCGACCGGGATCGGTCGGGATATCCCGGTTTTTTCAATCCCGATCCCGATCCCGATCC
>VAHH01000644.1:0-24119 GCA_013357305.1 Radopholus similis | reverse complement strand
TTTCGGAATACTATCCTCACTTTTGAGGGGATTCTTACTGACGAGGCGGAGAAGAAGTCCATCGTGGCCGATCTGGGCGACAAAAATGTGAGCGTTTGCCGGATTCCGCATTATTCCCTGCCCCAATCAGGTGATGATTCTGCGCAACCACGGTTTCGTCGTGTGCGGCCAGTCGGTGGAGGACACTCTGCATCTGGCCTTCCACACAATCATTGCCTGCGAGACGCAGGTAAATCGCCAAAAACGGATGAACTCGCGCACAACGTTTTCAGATCCGCGCAGCGAGAGTGGGACTTGACCATCTGGTTGTGCCCTCCGACGAAGCGGCCCTGAAGGCCTATCGGACGGCGAGGAGAGGAGGCAAGTGGAGGGGGTGGGCGAACAAGACGGGCGAATCCACAGGGGGAGGGGTCAACCGAGTCGAGCAGAATGGCGCTGGGGGCGGGCACGGGACAGCGGCGCCCCCTGTCTGGGGCATCGGCGAGTTGGAGTGGGAGGCGTGGTGCCGGGTGCTGGACACGGCCGGCTACCAGACGGGGCAGCGGTATCGGCAGCCGCAGCTTCTGGGACAACAGCTGCGGCGAATTGCGCTGCACCAGCACCACCACTCGATGCACAACCTGAGCAGTGTGGCAACACCCTCCAACGGACCCGGTTGGTGCTCGGTCGGACATGATCATGAACAAAGAATTAAAAAGCTACTTTTTGACACTGTTCCTTCCTTTTCCATTCACATACATACATATCATCTCCCTCTCATCAACGTCAGGTTCTGTTGGCGAGGCCGACGAACAGCAGACCGGTGGTCTGGCCGCCGTCCGGCTGGCTGCATTGCGGAGTCGAGCCAAGTGGCTGAACTCGCCGAACCAGTACCAGAAGGTGCACTTGCTGGAGACGGGCAGCACGGACCACAGACCGAAAGTGGTCACAAAGGTGCGGCCAAACACTCAAAACCGTTGATTGGCCTTCCAGTGGGTGCAACAGTGCGACAGTGCCAGTACCGGTGGCACGCCAGTGAAGATTCATTCACCGCACCAGTTCAGCCCATGCAGCAGCTCGGGTGCGGGCAGCGGCTCCGACCCGCGGGAGTTCCGCGAGAGGCAGCGGCGCATGAAAGAAGTCCGGCTCAGCGGCACCATCTCGCCGGGGCCGGTGGCCCACGTCCTGAATGCGCCAACCATGGTGCGGGTCATTTATTATTATTGATTTCTTGACGACGTCATTGTTGCTTTTTGCAGGGGACAGAATCTGAGGGGACAGAGCAGCGAGTGAGCCGTGCGGACGGGGGACCAGTCTACATTGGCACTGCCTCTAAGGGCATCATCGACCGGGCGCACCAGCACAACGCGCAGGTCTACCGCCGTCTGTATGCGCCGAACCCCTTCGCCGGGGGCACAGATGAGGCGCTGCAGCAGTACCTGCACGACATACAGAAGTCCAAGTCAACGCCAGCACTCTCGGGTGCACTGAACGCGGACAGCAGAGAGCCCACATCCAGCAGTCCGCTTCAGCCCCAAAGTCCAACGATTGTAACGCGCGACCCGCCGGACAGCCCTTCTTCATACGCAATAGGTTTTTAGGGCTTTGAAGTATGTCGCATATTTTTTAATATTTTTCAAAATCCAAAACTAAAATTACCAAAAATCGCTTTCCCGCCATTGTTTATGCCCAGCCCTGTTACTTTCTCCCAAATAGACGGCGTCTCGCTGATGCAGGCGGTGAAGAGAGCAAAGATGAACGGCCACAGCGGACGGAGTGCGTCCGGCGACGGGTTGGACAGCCCGCCACGGGAGGAGAGGGCCACCGCCAACGGGAACGGACTCGCCGAGAGGGCAAAGAGCGGCGAAAAGGTGGGGGCCTCAGATCTCTCTCGGGGGGCAAAGGGTGTTTCATTTCAGCAGCAGACGGGAGTAATGGACGCGCCCAAAAAGAAGAAGAGAGGCATATTCGCGTCGTTTGGCCGGAGGAAGAAAAGTGGCGACGCCAGAAAGTAGCAGAAGTGGGGAATGGGGGCCAACTGATCTCTTAGGAAATGGAAAAACATTTATGCTAATTATGTATCTGTGAATTTGCATAAAATCTTGAACCAGAAACTCTTCCAGAAACCGCTTCCGCTGAAAGGGGAACAGACACTGACTGAATCCAACTCCAAAATCGCACCAGCTTCGCATTGTGTTAACTTCCAGATCGACTTGTTCGAATGCTGACCCATCTGAAGTGATCTATCTATTTGAAACTGAATAAAATAAATGGAATGGCGAACCTTTGAGAATCTTGACTGCACGGAAAAATTGTTTCTCGCCAGAGTCGCTCCAACAGCGCACTTTGCACACCTTGGAGAAGTAGCCCTGGCCAATGGGCTCCATTTTGGAGAGATCCAACTGAACAAAAGGAGCGCCACATTGAGCGCAAAATTTTATGCTAAAATTATGTATTTGTGAAACTATACCAAATCATGCATATTAAAGGCGTGTTCTACTTTTCTCACGGAATTTGAATGGATTGTTTGGGGAAAGGGAAAAGGCAATTTCTGGCCCCGGAATGGATGTCCCGTCGTGTGAATATAGCCTAAGTGATTTTGCCAAATATGCCTCTATCAGTCAGTCCTCCTTTTGGTTCATTTGTTCGCCGGCAACAGCTTTCCCCGGCACTCGCCAAACGAAACACGAATTCCGGACGATGGGTCGAAGCAGTTGCCTGAACTCAACTTGCCCAATGAAGAAGAATTAATTGTCTTCCTTCCCCCACCTGAAATGACCACTTCGTCGTTGTCGGCCAGGAATTTGCGCGTCACTCCGCTTTCGCCCAGTTTGACCGGGCGCTGGCCGCGCCAACTCAGTTCCAGCATGGACCCGAAAGTGCCCGGTTCGGGTCCGCTGACCTGGTGCCAATAATTTCGCGTGGAACTCCCAATTTCAGCCGCATATGCCTCTAGTTCCTTACCGTTCCCGAGCCCAACAGATCCCCCGGACGGACATTGCACCCGTTGCTAGCGTGGTGGGCCAACTGCTGCTTCAGCGTCCAGTAGAGCTCCTTGAAGTTGGTGTGGCACACCTGGTGGGCCTGTCCACTCCCCTCGGCTAAACGGATTTTTTGGGGGAATAATATCCGAACCCAGAGAACTGACGCTTTATGGCAACGCTCAGACTGATGTCGATGCTGTACGGGTCGGAGTGGGCCAGGTGCGGCAGCGGAGCCGGATCCTGGGGCGGGTTGGCCACGAAGAAGGGACGCAACGCCTCCATCTGGACCACCCAGGGCGATATGCTGGTCGCGAAGCTCTTGCTCAGGAATGGGCCCAGCGGAACGTACTCCCACTTCTGGATGTCGCGTGCTGGAAGTCCCCATATCATTCACTCGCAGATTCATCTGTTTCTCTATGCTCATACCGCTCCAGTCGTTCATCAGGACCATTCCGAAGATGTGCTCCTCCGTCCGCTCGATGGGTATGGGTGCGCCCAGCTCGTTTGGCGTTCCGCCCACAAAGAAGGCCATCTCCAGCTCGAAATCCAGCAAACGACTGGGCGTGAATTCCGGCGCCTTCGCTGAAGAGACCGCATTTGGCCAATCAATCGGATGCCGAGATACCGTCTTCTGCCTTTGTCTGTCCCCAGGGACGGCGCACCGGAGTTCCGGAGACCACAATGCTGGAGGCGCGGCCATGGTAGCCGACCGGGAGCCACTTCCTGGGGCGAATGGACTAATAATTCGTTTCCCAAAACACAATTAATTGTTGATCTGAACCAGTTCTCCATGAGCGCGTTCTCTTTGCCTCGGAACATTGTGCCCACGTTCGTCGCGTGATGTATTGACGAATAGAAATCAGTGTAGTCACCTTTTTCCGGAAATGGACGTTTAAACTGGGTACAAAATGTATTAACCGATTTTTGCAGGCAAGTGCATTTGGGCCTCGGCCATCGGGACAAAGACTCGTGCGCGCAGAGCGGCGTCATCTCGCAAGGCGGGGTTGTCCGCGGACAACAGGGATTGCAGTGACTGGCGGGCCTCAAGCCAGCAAGGCCTGCCCAGGGCCATAAAGGCGTTCAGGGAGTCCTTCATCAAATATTGTTGAATCGATTTGAGATGCGCCAATTTCCCAAATTAACCTGTTCAAAAATGTTCGAATGTTCGGAGAGGAGCGGACCTCTGAGCAGATGCCTCACTCCGGAGAGGTCCAAGATTTGGTCTCCCACGGCCACTCCAATGCGTTTGTTGCTCTAGAAAAAAGGTTTTGAATCATTCTATAGGTGAATGACCAGAGAAAAGAAACAATACATTGTCTCTGGTGGAAAAGACTCCATAAGGCAGATTTTCAAGCGTAAAGCCAGAGCTGTCGGCTATTTCCACGAATGACTGTTGGGGCATTGCGAAGTCTGCAGAGGCAAATTGGATTATTAGACGATGGCAACAGGGCCTAAAAAACACATCTTTTGGAAGTTCATTATTATTATTATTATTATTGTTACTGTTAGTATCACGTCAAACAAATTTAAATAATGTGAAACCAGAGTACTTGTTGCTTTTATCATTTATTTATGTACATCCGCCTTTTGAGCCATTTTGGAAACAGTCGTGAAAATGCAGCGCAAAGATGGAGAGAGGCTTAAAGCAGCAATTGTACAGTGCAACTCAAAATAAATAATAATGAACGAGCTGCGAATTGAAAAGGGAAAGAGCCGTCAAAAAATAAAATACTTTGTCCTTAGCAAGGTCCGTGATCCGTGAACAATCCTTTGAGGGAGGGGGACTTTCATTACATTTTGCTGCAAAAATCGGATTTCAGAGGTTCAATTGGACATAATTTTTGTATGTTTTTGAAAATCCAAAACATCGATATTAAATAGAAATTGTGAGAAAATGATACAAAGTGTGAAAAAGCAGAACTGGCTGAACGGCTGAAGGTGTTTTGGACAGGTAAAAGTATACTTTTGTGTAATAACGCGCGGAAAAGAACGGTGGAATAATCGAAGAAGAAGAAGAAGAAGAACATTGTAGCAGTCGATCAATCAAAGGTGTTAATAAAGAAGCGTCAGGCCTCGATCAAATTCTCCGCGTCGTTGTTGGCCACAGTCTCCCCGCGGGCACGCAGTCGAGCAAAGTCCTCAAACACCAAATCGTCGTCCTCGTCGAAGCTGAACAGGCGATTGGCGATGGAATTCCCATTCTGTTGGGACCTGTCGAACTGGATCAGGTCCACATCGGCCGCCGCGTCTGCCGGATTGGGCTTCCCGTTGGTGGTCTCTTGGCCCGCAGTGCCCACGAAAGTGGCCTGCTTCTTCGGCTCCGTGGGCGGCGGAGTGTCCGCCGGCTTCGGATGTGTCAGTGTGAACGGCAACTCCGCGGCCAGTTCGCCGCCCAGGGCGCCGGCAATGAGCAGTCGGATCTTCACTCTGTACTGCACAATGATGCCGAGGTTCTCGCGTACCGACGCCTGCATACGAATTTGCCGAAGAATTGATTAATCCGTGCGCTTAAATTGCAAAGTGACAAACCGTGAGCGAGGCGTACGTTGTGGACGAGGCCAAGTTGGTGTCCTCGTGCTTGAGCTGGCCATCCAGCGCCAGTCCCCGTTTGTCCTTGTTCTTGGAGAGCAGTGGGCACAGCGTGTAGATTTTGGAGAGTGTGGAGCCGGGTCCTACAGGAAATCCCTCGTACGACTCAATCTTGTCCACGTCGCAGGTGTATTGGGCGGTGGTGAAGATGCAGATGTCGGCAATCTGCTGCACGGCCACCTTGATCTTCTTCACGGTCTTGTTGCTGTTGTTCTGGATGTGCACATTCACCGAAATTGACTCTCCGTGGTAATACATCTCAAAATATATACGAAAATGTTGGATCAAAAGGAAAACTGACCTCTTTGTCGAGTGAAGCTTCCAAGTGCAGACCTCCCGGACTGATGATGAACTCCTTGGTGACGTCGATCATCGGCTGTGGCCTCTCAATTTGGGGGCAGTACGTGAGCTTCCGAATGGCAAGGCGCACAGAATTGCTGAACAATAATTCCTGTTTAAATCCAAACTCTGCGCTTTTATACTGTTTCTTCGGCTTTTCTTGTGTCGTGTCGCCTCCGACCATTGTTTTGATTTCGTAGTCCACTCCGCAAGGTTTACCCGTATCTCCTTGGGCGGGCTGAAAACCATCATCAACGATCACTTTTGATGGGAAATATTAATTAATCTGACCTGCAATGTGACCGAGGATGCGGAATTTGGCGGTATCTCGAACCAGAACGGAAATGCGTTTTCGCCCAGTTTCTTTTTCAGACGCTCCTGGAGCCGTGTCATTTGTCTGTTCGAATCGTTGTTACTGCTGCTCGGTGGGTACACCTAATAAAACAAGTTTTCTGTGTAAGAATGACAAAATAACCTGGTAAAACTGTGAGATCAGGTCCTTGCGAAAAGTCAGTCCCAAAACGTCCAAATCTTCGCGGCCATACCGAAACGCGGCAAGCAGCTGCACGGTGATCTTTCTGCTCGCCTTGATGTAGTCGTCGTCAATCAGGACCATTCCATCTCAAATGAACAAAAAATATTCCTAATCATCCTTTTGAGGAAAATTGGGATTGATTTTGGCTTATTATAATTCTAAAAAACTGACCAATTAAATCCACGGATTCGCCACGATCCAAAAAGTCTCGTTTTCCAAGGTAGGTTGTAATCTGTTAAATGCGAGTGAGTGAAGAGGCATTTTACGAAAACAAGGCTTACCTTCCCGTTCGGCGATGTCTTCTTGAAAACCCTGCGTATTCGTTATGCAAATATGTATTTGGGGCAACATTTTATTTCGGCTACTACCTCGTTCCTGCCTTCTTTTCCTCGCTTTCAGCCATGTTGATAATGGACAGACGGGTGTCTGGTAGTAGCTGCAACTCACGCAAATAGGCAATGTTACTGAATTAATTGGAGGGATGTGATGGCATTTGTATTCATTTATTCGTAGTCTTGACTATAAAATTAAAGTGGAAGCGACTATTAATTTTTTGTTCTTGACTAGACCGGAAAAGAACACAAAAAGGACATCATTTACATAGGCTTCAGACTTGAGCAAGTCACGCGCACAATAAAATACTAGGTATATAAAATTGCCCTGTTTGTGCGCAAGGGAAGTGGTGCAGAAAATGGCAGAATGGGTAAGCTTAATTGATAATTACTAATGGCAAAAATAATTTGTTTTAAAACAGTGCTCGATTAGAACAGCCCAAATTGGACAGAATAGTTTTTCAGCCCAATTAAGTGTATGAGTTGGGCCATGGACACGGGAGCTGCAGTGAGCGAACATCTGACTGTGGCTCTGCCGCCGCTGTAGCAGCCAGCAATAGTAGATACTAAATCCTCTTAAAGTAGTGAAAAAGTGAGAACTGGGAAGGGAACCCACGGGTTATGTTGCTGGCTGGCGCTTGGCGCACTGCTGCACTCACAGCACACACCATAACCATAAATAATCCGCCAATTTTATTTGGAAAGATAGCGGGTGGCGAATTCCTATTATTCTCACACCGCAGAATTGGATGGATCTTATACTTAGATGATGAAAATGGATCTTTTTTATCTTCAAGCAAAATCAAGGTTCCGTTTTCCTCTATCATTTGTTCATTATATCTTTTTTGTTATATTATTCGTTATTTCTTGATTCTTGTTTGGGTGATGGATGTCACCTGTCATGGCCCAAATGCAAATGTCGTGTCAAAACAACTGGCAAGCCATTTCCATTTTGTGCGTCTAGTGTCTACTGGTCTACTCTACACCCATTCCAATTGACTAAAAAATGTAATTTACTACTGCTCACTAATTTTTTTGCTATGAGCCTACAGCTATGTATAACCAACCCTATGCCTCCTTGAAAACACGCCCTAAGTCGCAAATATTCAAATATTATTTTGGTTTTGAACTCGATTTTAGTTTCAAGTTTCAGCTCTCCCTCTGTGTTGCCTTTTTGCTCCTCCCCACTCCGTTGCCATTTATTAAGTCGATACAAACTAGAAGAGAAGACTTAAGGGAAAAGAAAATGAAAAGTAACCGAGAAATGGGTCGATAAGGAAAAGGTGCGGTGGAGTGAAAGTGGGTGGCTGGAACGGCAAGTAAGGAAGGGAGGGAGGAGCAAGGGGATATGCTCAATTATTAGGAAGAAATGGAGCGGAAAATTGCCAGTTTTCCCACGCATTTGTGCACATCCAATCGTATATTTATACCACTTTTCAACATTGTTTAAAATTCAGGAGCTGAGACTGTTTTGAATTAAATGGGATGGCCGTGAATGGAAAGGTCTTGTGTGAAATTGAACCTCATGACAGGGGAAGGAAGGGAGTCTGCGTGCTGTTCCAGCAGGGAGTTGGCCGGTGGGCTAGGCAACAACACATTAGAGAATCGAGACACCCCCGGCAGCCCATTTTAGCGAATGTGCCGCCATTGGGGTGGGAACTGGGAAGGAAAGTGTCTGTTCTGTCTAGATGAGAGGAGAGAGGCGGCAGCAGAGGAAGGAAGTGTGGCGAGAAAGCACTGGTGTTGTGCTCTGGGTTGGGTCAGTGGCGGCCAGCAGCGGCGGGTCTAAGGGGAGAGCAGTGGCGCTGCGGGCGGTGGTGGCCTTGTGTGCCCGGCCGTTCCCTCTCCCTTGTCCCTTCATCACTTCTCCTTTCCTTTGGCTGGCGTCCGCATCGAGACTCTCGTTCGCCGGTCATGATACTTACATCCATCACGCATTAAACAGCCGAGTTAGCACACACTTTTCGATTAGACATAACGCGAGCACAAGTGGGTTTGTGAGTTTGTGTACTCAGTGTTCACTTCATCATCGACTCCTCTCCTTTCTCCGCCTCCACACGCCCTTCTTCATTCTTGCTCAGTTTACTACGAAAAACAGAATCGACAATAACAAAAATGGAGGAGGAATCCAAAATGGGAACTGTCTATTTGGATATGGAGAGTGCGAAAAGAATTGGCCTGATTACGGCCAACAATGGGGAAGTGCGACTGGGCGCCTGAGGGTCGCATGATTTATTCCCTCATTTAATGTGCCAGCTCATAATAGATATTAAAGTTCTAAACGTGTTAGCAATCATTGGCACGTGCCAGATGCATTGTTTGTTTGCGTTAATGCAATTAGAGACCATTACGCAATACTAGTATGCTGCGCAAAGGAAAAACCAAAAGATCTGGAATTTATTGTCCTTGGCTTTGCGGTCCAGCCTCCAAACTGCTTTTGTCCAAAGTCTCTCGGAACCAGTTTGTTGGGGAAGGAGAAGCGGGGCGGCAGAGTTATGGACAGAGAGGGTAGAGGGGGCACGTCCATTTGCGCCAAATAATCACCGCCAACAGCAGCACAGACAATGGAGCGGCGGGATCAGGAGCTGCTCAGGGCACAGCTGATCGTAGAGGCGGACAGAGTCCGCTCGGTTCGCGACCCTTGTCCAGCACATTTCCCACCGCCATTCACCTATTTTCAGTTGGCCATTGGCACCGTTGTGCTGGGAACTGCCTCGCTTGCCGTAGCTGTGCTGCTAGTCCCCTTTTTGCTCATGCAGACGCAGTCCGTCCATTCGGCGAGCAAAGTAGGGCAAATAAAACGGAATCCGTTGACCAAATATTATATTTTGCACAGGACCAGCGTGACTTTTGCACAAATCGAGCACAGCTGCTCACCCGAGAGATTGGGAACAGGGGCGAGTTGGTCAGATTGAGAAAGGCGAAGAGGAGTATTGTGGACAGTGCTGGAGGCAGTTGCTGCAGCTGCGGACGCGGACCGATGGGGCCCAGGGGAGAGGCGGGCGAGCCGGGGGCGGACGGCTTCGATGGGAGGCCGGGCGAGTCGGGGGAACCGGGGACCCCCTCGGCACAACCGCATCCGCCCCAAATCAACTGGTGATTGGCAACGCAAGCATATCGCACAGCGTTTTCTTCGCACAGGTGCTTCGAATGTCCGCAAGGTCCAGCCGGGCCTGCCGGAGGTGCGTTCAATTTCCACTTTGGCAAAGGCAACCAACCCGCCTTCCCACAGACGCCGGTGCCAAAGGCAATCCAGGGCCCAATGGACGTCCTGGACATCCGGGCAGGCAAGGAGTCCGAGGCCCAAATGGTCAACCGGGCGACAGGGGTCCATCAGGTATCAGCTTTGGCATGTCATATTGGCGGCAGAGTGAGGGTATGGGTTCTAATAATTAATAATTTATTTCAAATGGAGAACAATCAATATTATGTGGGGGTGAGATTAGGCGCGTTTAAAATCAATTCTTGGGGTCCCTCATTCTCGAAACCCGGTTCATTCTCACTTTGCGCGCATTCAGGGCCCCCAGGTCCGCCGGGACACCAAGGACCAATCGGCCCGCCCGGGCGGTACAACGAGATTCCGGGTCCTCCGGGTCCCCCTGGACTGCCCGGTCCAGTGGGCCCAAAAGGTGTGACGTGACGATTATATCCGTTGCTTGGTTTTCCATATGTTTTAATGCAAGGACCGCCCGGGGCGCCCGGCAGAAGTGGACAGCCGGGCCAGCGCGGAACGCAGGGACCGCCGGGCGATGCGGGTCCGCCGGGAGAGCGAGGAGGAGTGGGGCCGAACGGGGAACCGGGACCCAGTGGAGAGCCGGGCAGAGAGGCGGGATGTGGTAGGCAATTTGGAGGAAACGGGGAGTGGTGAGACCTTTTTCCCCAAATTATTTTGGGAAAGGATCACAAGGGACAGGTGGATTCGTCGAATTCTCCTTTGCCATTTGTGTAGATCATTGTCCAACGCCCAGACTCCAATCGGGCTATTGAGCGAACAATTAACGGAACAGTCCGATGAGCGAATGATTAATATTTTTATTTGTGTCAATTTTGAAATGTGCAAATTTTTGTTCAAGATGTAAAACAATTGGAGAGAATTGTGTTGCGATTTCGGATTATTGTGGTCTCTGGCAATGATTGTTGGACGGCGGCGCCCAGTTGGGCGACGAGTTGGGACAGAGGGCGTTCAGGAATGGGCCGAGCTCATCGGCGAAGTAGTCCTGAGGGAATAATGCCGTTATAATTGGGCCGCGGATGGGTTAGGGGTTTTTGGGGCTGACCTGTTGCATTTCTTCGAGTGTGCCACCACCGCCCAACTGCTCACTGGCCTTTTGCTGAATGGGCTGCTGCGGCGGGTAATGTGTGGGCGACGGGGGGTGAGGGGGAAAGAGCCCGTGATTATTGTTGCTGTTGCTGCTCGAGTGGTTGCTGGACGGACCTGTGAACGATAAAACCGGATTGCACCGAATGTGCGCCGAAATGTGCCATCACCTGCCGGAGAGCAGTCCATGCTGTTGACTTGTTGCAGCATTTCCGCCGGGGAGTCGTTGTGGCCCAACTCGACCGGGGCCAACTCCTCCTTGGCCGCCCCAACACCGAACGGCTGCGTTGTTTTTGCCGCCGACCCCGTTGCGCCGATCAGTTGCAACATTCTGGCGGCTGTCTCCGCTGTGTGCGCGTCCTGTGCCGACAGCGTGGCCGCCTCGTTCCGTCGTGTCCGTCTCCACAACGCGTCCACTGTGGCCGAGTGCTTGCCCATCTGGAGGGCCGCGTCTGGCACCCGTGACGCCAACTCTGCCATCAATGCGATGGCGCTGCCCGCCAGCTGGTCGCAGAAGCAGAGCAACAGCTGCGGAATCAGCAGTCGCGTCTGCCCCTCCACCATTCGCACCCGATGCCCTCGCAACTCGGAGAAAATCTGCAAAAGTCGATTGTAGACTTTCGAGTTTTGTTTTGTCCCTCACCTCGTTCAGCAGCACCGGGTCCAAGCACATTGCCCGGAGTGTGTCCAGACAGTGTCTGCACAGTTCCAGCGTCCCGGGCAGCTGATTGACCGAGTGCTTGAGCAGCTGCACCGTCTGCGTCACGAACGAACAGCGCTCCGCCACAGCCATCTGGGCCATCGGTGCGTCGGGAAAGTGCGGGTAACGAGGTCCGCCCACGTTCAACGAGAAGCGCAGCAACTGCACA
The DNA here is from genome assembly GCA_013357305.1 of Radopholus similis. Classification (NCBI taxonomy): domain Eukaryota; kingdom Metazoa; phylum Nematoda; class Chromadorea; order Rhabditida; family Pratylenchidae; genus Radopholus; species Radopholus similis. Next base: position 12,174 of record VAHH01000644.1, on the reverse strand, counting down.
ACGCCGGACTCGTTGGCCAGTTGTTGGATAAGCTGCAAACAAGGCCGTATTCGGATTTTAATTATCCGCAAATGCTACTAACTAAAAGAGTGCGCCTCAGCAGCCCGGGGTGCCATTCGCGCAGTTTTTGCAGCAACAGGCGTCTGTGCGCATCGCTAGCCAAAATTTGTTGTTTGGCCGCGAGTGCGCGTGTGTTGTTGGCTCCGGTGCACAGAGACCGGAGCAGCGTCAACGCGGTCTCCTGCACTCCCTCCATTTGGCGGTGGAGCTGTTCCCCGCCCTGGCACAGGGCGCGCAACGAGTCCAGCTCGTAGAGCAGCTGGAACAGGGCGGGGACTGCCCCCTGGTCCACCAGGTAGGCCTTGTTCTGCGCGTTGTTAGCGCACAGATTGGCCAAGATGTCGGCACAGCTCTCCTTCATGCGCTGGTCGTTCGTGCCTGTGCCAAAAGGTTAAAACACTGTCCGGCTTCCGTTTGTCCCCCACCCAACAGTTGGAGCAGTGTCTGCAGCAACGGCTGGATGTGGTGCTCGGTGGAGGGGATGTCGCTGACCATCAGGATGCACTTGAGCACCTGGTGCAGCAATCGCTGGCTGGGGTGCTGCAAATGGCGCTGCAGCGCCTCCAGCACCCCCGACGCGACCATCCGCTCTGGGTCCTGAAAGAGAGAAAAGAATAGCATTTGCAGTCCAATTTCGCCAAAAAATGCATATCTACCAGTTGGACCACTTTTTCAAGCAGTTTCGTTGCCCTGAACAGAAGTGTTTCCTGGTGGCAGTTGGCGATCACGTTGACCAACTTCTGGTGTCCGTTCAGGCCGAGAAAGAATGCCTGCAGAGGGAGAGGGGAACAAAGGCATTCGAAGGTCCTCCGCTCTCGTGTCCGACCATTTGCTCGGTGTTTCTGGCGACCAGTTTGTGCACAATGTCGGTCACGATGTGCAGGAACTTCTCGTTCCGGTCGCCCAACCAGCCGAGCACCTGGGTGAGGATGCGCTGTTCGCGCATGTACTCGATCACGCGACGCCCGATGCGCGCGTCGCTCATCAGGTTGTGGAGGACCAGGAACGCGTACTTAAAACAGGACTGCTCCTGGATCCTGCACACAGACAGAATTATCGATCGAATTCCAAACAACGGGGATTTGTTCCCACCCAATGGAGTGCACCAGCTCCTCCAGACAGTCCGTTCCGTGCGAGTCCACAGTGCGCACGAACAGCTCGCGACCGCTGGGCTCGTTGTCCGAGATGAAGTGCAGTGTGCGCAATGCGTGCGTCACAACCTTCTGCAATGGAGCGGGTAGGGAGGAATTGATTCCGCGCTGTTGTTTGCCTTGTTTTTGCGGTGTTTCTTCAGCGTGCGCAGCAATTCTTCGACCACGCGCTGTTCGGTGATCAGCGGTCCCTCGGGCCGGCTCATGCCCAGCGCCTTGTCCTTTTTGGCGATGCCGTTGATGATGCTCAGCGCGTTCAGTGCCACCTCCTCGTCCTCGTCGTTGATCAACGGGATCAGGTCCGGCAGCACTCGGCGCATCTTCTCCGGGTCCTCGTAGCGCAGACTGCTCGGGATGTGCTGGAAGTACGGGTGGTCCTGGAGCGTGGGCGGCAACTCGTCGGGCAGCGAAGAAACCGCGGAAATGCACGACAGCGGGTGCAGACTGGACATCACAGAGTTGGCCTCAAACAAGCACAATGCGGTCGCATTCAAGTCACGGCTTACTGTGCTCTGACTCATCGAGTGCACCCCGCTGTCGTTGGGCGGTAACTGGCCGGCCCCGAACTGGTTCCAGTGCTGCACCTTTTGCTGTGCCGTGTACGCCGTCTGCTGAGCGGGCCTTTTGCTGCGAACTGCTTGGCCGGCGACAAGCTGCCGCTGATCCATTGCATCGCCGCTGGACTGGCTGCAAAGCATTTCCGGCTGAAACTGCTGCGAGGGGAAGGGGTAGGCCGGCGGTGATGAAGGAAAGCCATAGTGCGAAGCGCTGCTGCTGGAGTGCTGTCGGTACGGCTGAGGTTGGTGCGGCGGCCATTGCGCTGTCATTGGCGGACTGAAATAAGAATAAAATATTTGATATTTAATATTTATCTTTGGATTGGACAGTTTCATCCATCGTTCAACGTTTAAATAAATTTGAATTGTGTAAAAGAGCTATTACCCGTATTCAAATGTCCCGCCATTTCCATATGACGGCGGCGGAGGATGAGAATAGTAGTGATGGCCGTTGCCTGTGCCCAAAGAAGAGGACGAGGGCGAGGCAAGCGGAGTACACGATGTTTGTCTGTTCTGAGGTGCGTACGGCGATGAGTAGGACGAAGATGGCCAATAATTGGTGGTGTTGGTGACGGACCTGGACCCATTCTCAGTCAGATAGTGGTGTTGTGGCGTGACTGGAGGGTAATGCCAATGTTCTTCATCGTCCATATTGCAACGCTAAACAAATAAAAAGCAAATGCCATATATTATAGAGTACATCGCACCGTTTCGCATCACGGTTTGAGTTTGCTTGAGGATGGTCAAAATGATTGGGAAGCGAGCAAGCGAGTGTGAGAGGGCAGAGGCAAAGCACTCGCATAAATGTTGTACAGATGGGGAAGAAAAAGAAAGAGATGGACGTGTACTGATAAGTGATAAAACACGGGAAGTTGAGAGGTGGGGAGTTGCAATCGATCCCCTTATTCCCATCACAATCACACTGCAATCCAAAGTCTGTCATTTAAGGGGCGAACAAGTGTACATAATGAGACGAAGGGAGGCAGTGATGAAGTGACGACGAACAGCACAGAACAGAGTGAATGCGGCGGTGATCATTATCGCTGTTGGCAGAGGGCGCAACAGCGGCGCCACGACAAGCCAGCCCTTTTTTGCAAAAACCCCGTCGGGGGTCGCCATCAATTAGATCATTTGATCGGAGTAAACCGTAGGTCCGTGGGCACGGGCGCTCCACATATTCGCACAGATAAAGACAACGAATTTGGCAGCATAAATTGGAGAAGCCGAATGAATGGGTTCGAAATGGTAGAGAAAATGAACATTTAAAAAGGAACAAAGGTTATTCGGTTATCATTTTGGTTTTTATTTTTACAATGGTTGACGACTTAAGACGTTAAGACTGGAGAATGTTTTATGCCGGCAGGAAAAGAAGAAAGGACGGATGGGGGAATAATGCAAATGCAGTGCCAAGGCCTTTGTTTTTTGTTCGCCTGGGTCAACTGGGAAGACGGAAGGGAGCACAGGGGACGACGCCATTTGGTATGGCAGATTGGCGCAGGCGCGCACAATGCACTCACTCTTGCTCTCTGTGGTCGCGTAAAAACCTCAAAAAGACGGCGCGATCGTCAAGATGTGTGCGGTTGGGGGAGGGAATAAATTTGCATTAGTATATGGGATGGAAACGCCGCAAAACGATTTGGGACGGGCCGTTGGGGCAGAAAAAGAGGAAAATGTTTAAATGAAGCTGAAGCGGTTCGAATGCGAACAATTCGGCGCAACCTTCTTGCCTTTTGTTTATTGGTTAGTTAACGCCTAAACGGCCGCCCCTACTTTTCGGGCGCATTTTCAAAGCGAAAGAATTGCGCCAAACGCGCCACCGGCCAAAATTGGTCGGAGGGAAGGAATAGTGGGTGCGGCTGACGGCGAATGAATCTTCTTCAGCCGCCCCGGGCGAGTTTGGGCGCCAAAGAGCGGCGGTGGGCAGTGCCTTTGCCCTCCCGATTGCCCTTCGGCCGCGCCCAAAAATGAAAAATGGCCTTTCAAGAGAGTGAAGAAAGGGATAGGAGGAAATACCCGAGCCCGGCAACCACAGCCAATAAATTTGGCGTCACTTCCCGCGAGGAAATGCAAAAACGGTCACTTTGCCAGCGGATTCAAGGTCAAGCTGAGTTCACAAATTTTGGTCATCTCGATTAAAATTCAAAACAATACATATTTTGGGATCTTTCAGAATTCAAATATGCTTTGGCGAAGCTTTAATATTCGTAAACCCTTTGCTTAGATTGATTCCCCGTGGGGACCGCGGATAAAGGCAGACATTTGTCCAGCGCTCTCCGCCCGTTATTGGCTGATTATTGAGGGATTATAGCCCTCTTCTGCTTGGGAGTGTGCAGCAATGAAAATGGATGGATGCGAGGATATTGGCTGCCCTCCTGCTGCCGCTGCCTCCCCGGCGGCCATTGATCGGTGTCCGCAAAGCGGCCAAGGAGAGGGGCAGAGGGAGCTGCATTTGGCTCCATCCCGCTGTTGGCCCCAATCAATTTGTGCTTCTGGATGAGACCGCAGTGCAAATGGGCTTGATTGACGCCAAATAGTAGTAATATTGTACACTAGTACAGGTCGCGGTAACACTGATTGTGGCCGATGAGGGACAATTGTTCATAGCTGTACTTGTGATTGTGTGGAGAAGGGTTCTTCTGCCTTGCTGCTGTTTGCCTAATCATCAGAATGCGCAGGGAGGAATGTGCCTTTTTGGCGCAATTCAATTTGGACGAACCGGTCCTGGCCCATCCCCCCCCCCCTTTATTTTGCGTTGCATTCATTATCAATTGCCTTCTGTGCTGAGTTCAGTTTCTTATCAAAAAAAAACAGTGTTGATCGATGGGCATAGATAGCTTGGAGATGGGGCATAGGGAAGAATTTGTCCAATGGGATTTCACACCTTTTATTCGGATAACTCGTTTTCAAAATTGATGTCAGTGTCCTTTTCTCGAAATGTCAACAACAATAATGAAGAATGTGGGATCCAATAGCTTTTCCATCAAAATACATCTGTGCTGCGCTTGTCCATCATTTTTCGTCGTCGAACAGCTTGTTCAGGCATTTCTTAATTTGCTGTGCTTCATGCAATGAGATAGTATTAAGTGTTCACCTCAAATTTAACGGAATACTGTCGTTTCAGCTGCGCGCGAAGGCACGATTTGATGCGGTCTGCCAATTCTGCAACGGAATTCCGAAATGTCATCTTTCTCTTTCCATTCACCTTTATCGCGACAAAAAGCGAGTGCCGAGAGCATCGCGTGCATGTTAGGCTGCGTATTCTGGTTGGCGTTCATTCCGAGGTGCAACAGGTTCGTCTGAACAGGGAACCACCATTGCTATTGCTCTTTTATCGCCGGTTTGACGCCCACTTTGTCGAGCATTTGCTGCAGCGAAGGGTTGTCCTCAACCGAACAGAACACTTCCAGCAGTGGCAAATCGCCCAAAAAGTAGTGGCGAATCGCCTAAGCGCGAAAAATATTAACTAAAAAAAATAATCCCGAATTTACAATAAATGCTCGCATTCCAGCATTGACCCATTTGGCGCGTTCATTGTCCCGCTGTGTGTCATTTTTGTTCTCGTCAAAGCCTCGCACAAACAGCAACGCATTCTTCGCCAACTCGTTCAGATCCGGCTGAGATTTGGTTTCCACTTTGATGTGGAAATTGGCCGATTGGAAGGATCGGCTGGAATCAAATTGGCCATTGAAGTGAAACGTGTACACCCACCTAATTGCTTCTTGCAGATCCGAGTCTGGCTTGTACTCGATGGCAGCCATGGTCACTCGCCTCTAAAAATAGTAATCGACAATTGGTCGGAATCTTTCATTCTCCCCGTCCTTACTTGTTTCTTTGCTTTTGGCCCCGCTTCGGCCGGAGTTTCGCTGTGCTTCGGCCCCTTGGTGCCATCTGTTCGCATTCCGACACTTTCGCAACGCTTGAATCGGCAGAATGTGCATTCGGCTTTGTTGTGCTTTTCAATCTTGCACTGCTGCTTCTTATTCTTGCACACGAATTTGCTGTATTTAGCTTGGACCAAGGCACGACGAAAGAAACTCTGTGAAGGGGAAATTGATGGGTTTTTACATATAATTGAGTTCTGACCGAACAGGCCGCGCAACTAACAACGCCGTAGTACTTGCCTGCATGAATAAAAACGCCAGAATGATCAGTAATCATGCATTTAAACACCGACCAAATGACGCGTCTCCGCACACACGGCACTTCTCACCCTCCAAATCCTTTTTAGCGGTGGCGCTTTTGTCCTTCTGCTGTCTGTGTTTGAAGTGTTGGCCTTTGTTTTTCTGTGAAAAAACATAACATAGATTTGCTGAAATTGAAATGGCCAATATTTGTTGGAAATCCAAATCACCCAGATTGACATTTGACATTACCGCTTTCTCCCCATCACTGTCTCGCGCAATGCGTTCGCTCTCTTCCATCGTATTGTCGACTTTGTTGCCGTTGCTATCATCCATCGACACTTCCATCTCAATGCGAATCTCGTCTTCGTCGGCATTTGACTCTTCACTGTCCTCCTCTTCTTCCTCTGGTTCAAGTCCAGCGTTTGAAGAATGTCTTTTGACGACCGGAATTACAATGTGCTGCAAATTACGACATTATATTGATTACGCATTCTTTGCCCACCTTTCGCTGTTCTTGGATGTGTGGTGGCATTGCATGACGTACTATTCCCGCAGTGGTATTCAGTGTCGATGAACCGAGGTTGTTGCACGGTTGGAATGGATAGCCTTGGGGCAAAGCGGCGCTCATAAACGCCGACTTTTGAATTTGTTGTTCCATCGGCAAAGGCCATCCCATTTGCGGGAATGGATTAACGAACTGGCTGGGAGGGGCGTAGAAAGGAAACATCTGTGGCGGTACAGGAGGATATGGCATGAATGCCGGCATCATCTGTAAGTTTTTCGTTGGCGAATGCATGGCCGGCAAAGGAATTGGTTTCGTCTGAAACAAACAAATTGGATTTGCTTGAATAAAACATCGTCATACCGGTTGTGGTTTGAATGGCTGCTGCGGACTGTTTTTGAAATTCGACTTTGATTGATTCTTCCTTCGCTTTTTGTTTGAGACATTTACTTCTGTTTCTTCATCACCCGATTCACTGAAAGTTTATAAACTGGGGTTAGATTAAATTTTGAACCTGAGGGCCTTTGATGTTGAAATGGCCGATGAAGACATCTCCTTGCCATCCCCATTCCCAAGCATCAATTGATTCGGATTAGACGGATAGCCGTAGAATGGTTGCTGTTGTGGCGGCCATCCAAAATATGGGAACGATGGGAAAAAGCCGCCAAACGGTGCTTGAATTTGATTAAATGCAGAGAAGAATGGTAGTGGTTGCGACTGCTGGGACAAAAAAGTGAGATTACAAAACTTAGGTCTGTGTCTGTAGATACATAGTTTGAACATAGTAAAGTAAATTAAACATTAAAGTTAAATGCAACCTGGAAAACAGAGCTCCCATGTTGTTCGTTTTGCGGAATCTGTTTCTCCTTTTTTGATGGCATTTCAATACATTCCACTGATACGTCAGAATCTTCCGCCGGCAATTGGTTTGTTTGCTTTCCTCGCTTTTTGCCAGAACTGGATCGTAACATTACTGATTAATTCTAAAAACGCGTATATGTAGTAGAGTGTGGATTTTAGTGGATGGCGAAGGAATTGGATTGGACAATCGATTGAAATGATGAATGGACGTGGACGAATAGGGGAATGACTCAAACAAACTTAGACTACGGCAAAGTGACAGGTCAGCAGAGGTCAATCATCATCATCTCATCAACATCACCCCCTCCCCACCATCACCGTAAAACGTGGCTACTCCGATCTCTAATCAAAAAGTTGAAAATTGCAAAATTGGGAAAGATTATTTGAGACCAAAATATTTCAGAATAAAATGAATGGAATGCAATCCAATTGTTTGTTATGCAACTCCGAGCCGTCTTGTAGTATTACATGAGTTTATTGCTAACAATTGAATGCTTTATCGGTTCAACACGAAAGAGACGTCGTCTTACTTATAATTGACTCATTTCGTCTATGCCAGATCGATGGCTGCGCGAAGCAACATGTAAAAACGGAATCGAATCACGTCGTTTGGCGCCAATGTCCCCAGTTGGTAGTCCACCGCGCCCAGCTCATCCAATTTGTTCCGGAGCGCCTGCCAGAATCGCTAAATAAAACAGTTTAGAGGAATCTGTTTTCCAAAAATTTACAACAGAAACGTGAAAACTTCGAATCTCTTGTGTACTATTTTGATATTGTAATTCTTAAGCAAAAATTGCGTACGCGACATGCTTCAACCGTTCCTCCTCTCTCGCCCATCTGCACAAGTGCTGATCGGTTTAGCTGGGTCAAGTTGTTGAACGACTGACGGATGCGCTGTAGAACAAAATTGTTCAGCCCCTGTACATTTACTCCTGCGGCTCCGAGCTGTGCTTCCATCACCATCATATGAAATATGGATATTGTATAAAATTTGACGAAAATGACTGGATTTTAATTTCGCTAATTATATATTTGAAGGTTGACCAGTTGTGTAGCCTATTGGACCGTATAAAAAATGTTTTTTATTTTTAGACAATCAGATTCAAGAATGAAACACCTGCTGTTGGATCTGTCGGAGCTGGAATCGCTCCTGGGTCATGTATTCTCCCAGAAAGGCATTGAAAATTCGGCACACTGGTCGTGAGAGCCAGCGTGGGGCAATTGGAAGTGCGCGAACAAATTCGCTCAACAATTCGCGGGGAAGTCGTTTTTTTGTATCCATTTTGTTTGGAAAGAGAGAAAGGGGAATGGGACATTAGAGCGCCGCCATTAGGGCGCCAGCCCATTAGAGCGCGGGGGTCAGTAGGGCGCCAGCCCATAAGAGCGCCGCCATTAAAGCGCGGGGTCATTAGGGCGCCAACTATTTTTTCAATTTTTTAGTGTAAATGTGTGATTATTGTTCCTTGTTGGTATGTTAGAAGGTTTATTTTAAGAAATCTCTCACCGAGCTGAGCCGAATGACACCAAAATTAGGCCGATCCGACCAATTCCTAAGGTGTAGCCAAGGGGCTATTTTGGCTTAAAGCCTAGGCAAGCTTATGCTTAAGCTTATGTCTAAGCCTAACGTGTATCATGGCATAACTTTGACCAGATTGGTCAGATCGGCCTAATAATGTGAAATAAATAAATAAATTTAAAAATTAAATCGGCGCCCTAATGACCCCCGCGCTCTAATGGCGGCGCTCTAATGGACTGGCGCCCTACTGACCCCCGCGCTCTAATGGGCTGGCGCCCTAGTGACCCCCGCGCTCTAATGGCGGCGCTCTAATGACCCCAACTCGAGAGAAAGGCCTCAGAATGGCGGTGACAACCCCAGTTCGTTGGTGAATAATGCATTTATAAATACACACTCTGATGCCTCCCAGATTACCATCTCGAAACCAATCCAAAACATTGCCTATTGCCTAATTCATACTCCATTCAGTGATTACAATTTACAAGTTCTGTGGAAAGGATGTTGTTTTTAAAGTTAAATAAATTACCATGTCCGGTAAGGTTGGTGCCGTCATTCTCTGGAAGTCAAAACGCTGATGAAAGAAAAAATCAAGGGCTATGTATTAAAATTAAAAATTGGTGAACAATGGGCAATAATAAATCTTGCTAATCTTCCATAAAAATGAATGGTATTCAATACCCATGTACATTACCAAGACAATAGTAGCATTTTTTCTATAAAATGCAAGAATTGCGGAAAGTGGAGCACAATTAGATTGCATAAGTCGGAAATAACAAACTTAAAAGTGGTCAGCCAAATAACAATCAGTATCCTCAAAAGGCTCCACATCATTTCTCCCAGTGTTGCTCAGTTCTGCTAGTCCGACTTTGTAGTGTGTTTGCCGAGAGTGGCCAAATCCTTGAGAGCGGATAGACGCCTGCGAAACGGTTCGAAGCTCAGTGTCTTTGGGAGGAATGGCCTCCGCCACACTGTTACTCTGAAGTGAAGATAAAAATCATGTGGGAGGAGGGCAGCACCAACTTGTACATGCGATCAGTGTTTAGCACTATTCGAAGCGTCTTGACGAGCCGATGTGATAACAAAATTAAGCCGATTTAATCGTTTTGTACGAAATTGACATGTCGAATGTCGGGACCGGTCATTCGGGCCACGACCATTCGGGCCACCGGCCAAACGGGCCACGGCCATTCGGGCCACCAGTTAATATATCGCAAAACTTGGTATTTCTAACTTATATGGGTCTGGCTGGAAAATGGCCAAAACTTATTTCGATCGATTTCTTTTTGTGTAAAAAGTCCCAATCTGACCGAATTAAGGCGCGGAAAAGCATTTTTACGCGAAAAAAACCGATTTGAAATTTTTCGAAAAACCACAGGGGGGACCCTTTTGGATTTTAGGATCAAAAATTTTAAATCGACAAATTATAGCTCATTCGACGCGTCTTGACGAGCTGAGTCGAATGGTATCAGAATTAGGCCGATCCGACCAATCTGGACAAAGTTATGGCATGTCAAAATTGACAATTGGTCTATTTTGGCTTAAAGCCTAGGCCTGCTTATGCTTAGGCTTATGCTTAAGCTTATGTCTAAGCCTAATGTGTAGCCGAGTGGGCTATTTTTGGCTTAAAGCCTAGGCTTGCTTATGCTTATTCTTAGGCTTATGCTTAAGCTTATGTCTAAAAGGGCTGTTTGCTAATCAGAATGCGCAGGGAGGAGTATGCCTTTTTGACACAATTCAATTCGGCCTAACCGGTCTAGGCCCACTCCTTTTATTTTGCGTTGCATTCTCCGCAATCCAATCACTTTCTTGTGGTTTAGTTTCCTTCCGCCGAAGTTCGGGCGCATATTGTGAACAAAAACAGTGGTTGATTAGGCCATTGGCAGCGGATTGTTCGGCCGCACACTTATTGCTTTTGTGCGTACGTGTGTGATTAATCGGTCCTCGTCGATCGATGTGAGTTGGTTCGCGCGTCGTCGGGCGGTTCCGCGCGCAGAAGACAATCGCTGCGCGAAAGGTGTGCTCCTGATCGGCAAGGGAAAGTTCGTTAGAGGACAAGGCCGGCCACCACCGTGGCGCCCACAGCTTCTTTCGTCTCTCTTTTTGTTCTCTTTTCATCTTTCACTTCGCTAGCAATCATGATAACATCAACACCGCAAAACGCATACTCGCGCAAGCGATTCCCACATTCCATGCATCCTTTCGCTTTTGATTCAATTCAGCAATGGGAAACCAGCTTATTTTTGTTCGAACCCAAAACATTGACCCCAACCCATTAGCCAGTCCATCACTTGAGCGCCCTATTCATTTTGATCAGCTGTCACCTGTCTGTTCGTTCCTCTCTGTTTTCAATCGATCGATATCACATAATGTGATCATTTACTTCTCCTTTTGCGCATCAGCCACTTATTTTGGGTCCCTGGTTCAGTTTCAAAAATGAGCGATGGAGAGAAGGCAAATGGAAACGGGACGAAGGCAAACGGAGATATGACCAAGAAAGAGCCCTCTTCTGCCCCGGCCAAACCACTGTCTGCCATCTATCGCTTTGCCGATTCCGTCGATCTACAGCTTATGTGCCTCGGCTTTTTTATGGCCTTGGTCCAGGCCATTCTGCCGCCCTTTCTCTGGTTCGTGATGGGCGACTTCATGACATATGGTGAGATTTCAGGCTTGGGGCAATGGATTGGTTTGTCGTGCTTAATACTTGTCATGCAATTGAAATTCTAGCAATTCGCCGTGAGGAGTACAAAGCGAATTGGACGGCCGAATTCCAGCGTCAGGCAGATCTGGGCTTTGCACCGAATGCTTCCGAAAGCGCCAGATTCAGCGCCCAACGAGTGGAGGTGGACCGACACTTCGAGAAATCGGCAATGTAAGCGGGCGGTTGAATTTGAATTAGATGAACGTTGAGGAAACAAATTTGATTTTGAAGGCCAGTCTTCTATACGATGCTTTCGCTATCGGTGGCCACCTTCTGTGCCGCATTTGTGCAGCGTCTGGCCTGGGAGATCAGCGCCATTCGGCAAGTGTTCCGCGCCAAGAAGGCGTACATCCAGAAACTGTTGCATATGGACATTGTAAGTGTTCCGCGCCAAGAATGTGTAATATCGATTAGTCAGATGCCACAATTCGCTTTTTAGTCGTGGCTGGAGAGCCGCCACTCCGGACAAGTGGCTTCGATGCTACACGAGTGAGTGGGAAAAGGGGAATGGAATAACGGGAAAGCAAAAACGCATAAGAGATAAGATCTATGACTTAATGACATATATTAGTAAAAAAGGGATGAATTCGCCCCGATTGTCTGAAAATTCAAGATTTGGCGGCAATCCCAAAGAATAGGGGTCCCGACCAAAAAATTCACCTTTCCATGTGAAAATTGGTATATAGGGGTAAAATCATGCGCTGA
>VAHH01000643.1:0-24176 GCA_013357305.1 Radopholus similis | reverse complement strand
GTTTTGCCTAAAAGTTTGACATTGACATGTCATAACTTTGTCCAGATTTGACATGTCATTACTTTGTCCAGATTTGACATGTCATAACTTTATAAGCCATAAAAACATTTTGCCAATATTGAATATTTTGCATTTTCAATTTCATTCAAAAAATAATTTACATTTACAAATTTACAACCCAGAACCACACTGCAAGAAGGGCTTCCAGGCTTCTTCCGACAAGAACAACATGGTGAGTCACATCAAAGTCAATATCATCTGCGCAAATTTACCATAAATCGATATCCAAAGGCCCAATAAGCAATAACTCACAAACTCTAGGTACCCATACATTAAAACTCCAATATACCAAAATCTTGGCGGTTCGATCAATCCGAGAAAAGTTATGTTTTCAGCCGTCTTATCAGGATATAGCCGTCCCAATTCAATTTAAATGTACTTTGTTTAAAAAATTGCATCATTTATGATTTTGCATTTATGGATCTCAACTTTGGGACAAACTGTAATTGAGCTAAATACCTGATAAAATGTAATGAGTAAAGAATGGAATGTGAGCTTAGGATAGGAAGAAGCTGCATCTGTATAGGTAGGTACACAAATAGAGAGCGGAGCGCAAGGAAAAAGCGATAGTCAGAGTCAGCTAGTTCAGCACATCCTTCTGGCCTCCGCAGACAAAACACAGGCAGAAGGCAGGTCAATCCCACTCTGCACTACCTAGGCTAGTAAATTCCCTCTATTGATTGTTTTGCACATTGTTTGGACTTTGGACGGTTGCGGTTGTTGCCAACTAAATACAATACAATAAGAATACCAGGCCCTTTAAATTTAGACTGAGGTTGGTAAGTTGATTTGGGGTTCTTTTTCTTTATTTGAAAAAAGTTTTTGTATCTAGTACCTAATCATTAAAAAATATTTTTATTCTTTTTCTTTCAGACACCGAATTTCGATCTCGATGAATTCCAAAATTTTGTCATCAAAAGGTAGCGAAAGTGTTCGGTCTAGCGCTTCATTAACTACATCGCTTCGCCGTTGTTCTGCGCTATGGCTGGTCAGTATTTGGTTGCTGCTGAGCGTTGCACGGCAAGCGTTCGATTTGTTTGGCAAACTCTGGGCACTGGTCATGTTCGACTTTGTGCAGGTAGCTATTTTGGCTGTTTTTCTTTCACTTTATATTTATATTATCTCAATTCCTCGTTTCAGTTGCTTGCACTCACTTCCACACTGTTCGCTATATTTCGATCGCCAATCCGACGACAATTACTTCCATTTGTGGCTTTATTCTCGCTTTGTTCACTTTGTTTCAACTTGGTTTTGTACCTGTGGTTCTGCACTAATTTTCTTACCACGGATCATCAGCAAAGCAATTTGGTTCGTCCCCATCAAAATGAAGCGACCTTTGTGTTTCAGCTCTCCTTTGGTCTGCCGTTTGGACATAGTTTCTTTCTCCGGCACACACCTCTTTGTGCTGCACATTTCAATTTGACCACTCAGCGATGGGAACAGACACAGCTGTGTCCCATCCCTTATAGGTCTGGTCCGATTTGAGGCGTTTATAGCAAAAATATTATTCTTCAGTTATTTGGAAGGCGCACAAGCACTGTTGCACGCAATGTTGGCCGCTCTCACTTTGGCGTTGACTATGGCAATGCTAGCATGCAATAACAGCAACGACGAGCAAAAACAGAGAATGACAAACGCAGTGAAAACGACTAAATTTGTGCGGGAAGAAAAGTTGCACAGCAGGTCAATCCCAACCAGTCGATGATTGCATATCAATAGTTCAGCGATTACACGCACAAATCTGGATGCTACCATGAAAAACGCGATGTTGGCAATACAACGGCGCTCGCGCAAAACATGCAGCGAAGAAGTTTTGTACGGATGGTAGCGTTAGAGAGGGAGAAGGGAAATGGCCAAGAGCCGAAGGCAAAAGTGAGTAAAGCCAAAAAAATGTGAATGAATTTCTAAACGGTGTTGTCGTTGTCTGATAGGCATCCCCGTTTCCCCCATTAAAACAGAGATTTTCTTGTATTAAAATTCACTTCCATTGGTCAGCAACAACCACATTTTGTTCTTCATCACGAACACTACTCATCGCTGTCCACTGATGCGCTGACTGCAGCACTTGCTTCAGGCTGCTCCTCTTCCTGTTCCGACGATGGTTCCCTTGGCCGTGTGGGCGGACGGTACTCTCGCCCAAACAAGGGACTGCTGAACAGAAACCCCACACCAATGCGCACGTTTGGGATTGAGACAGTGAAACACAGCAACAGACATCAACCACCACGGGCTGAGAAGGACGTCGAACACCAAACACAACAGGATGAGGTAACCGTATAGCATTTTGATTGGCTTCAAACAAAGTAGGCAGGGTTAAAGAAAGCAACGATGGATGCAAGGAGAATAAAGTGAACAGTGAATGTACTTTGTCCACGCGAGTTTTGCACTCAATTCACAAGATTGCTGTTCAGCAAAATGGTCGGATGACATCGAACGATCAGCATCCATCCCTGATTCACCCGGGTCGGGAAGGCACATCCAGTTCTTCGGTAGCGCTGCCAGCAGCAATATGTGTGCCTGTTCATACTCAGCGACCACCCTCTTCCGTTGTGAATTGCGCCACTACGTTGAGCCGCGGGGAAGAGGGGAGAAGCTCCGTCACGCACCAATTCGTCAGCTTCGACCCCAAATCCAGCAACACGCTGATCCGAGTCAGAGAACGCAAGGCATCCACTCCCTCATCCGACGAGGAGGAGGGGTATGAACGGCGGCTAGACAGCGCCAGGAAGGTGTGTTTTTATGCGTGATGACCGGACAATTGTGCTCCAGTTGGCTGCCCGGGGCTAATGTCCTAGTGTCGAGCTTGGTAGATACTCAGGGAAAAACAGCATCAAAATGAACTGCTTTCTTGAGAGTTGGTGAACAGAACCCAGACAGTTGAGATAAAAACAGCGCAGAAGAAATAGATTTACAACTCAGACACCTGTATTTTTGGCAGCACGAGTCTGTTCCGACAACATCGGCGGTAGTCGGTGATGCATCATATTCCAGCTGCTACCAATGCAGGCCAACAGTGGTAAATATGGCAGAAATGACAGACAAAGCAGCTATTCGACAACGCGTTCCTCCGACAAAGACTGGTCAGGGGCCGGCCATTCCGGTGCTTATCAACGCGGCACCGCAAAATAAGGGGGATTCGTCCTCTTATCAAGAAATCGACTACGCACCACCCGAAAACGCCATTGAGTGCACGCCAACAGAAGAGGAGGGAGGTGGACAAAAGGGGAAATAATAAACGGATTGGCCCTATTGCGCTCTACATCTGCACAAAAATCCAACAGACATTTTTACGCGCACTCTTTTAGTGCCGATACCCAGGGGCCCGAGAGTCGCTGTGCCGTCAGCGGTGTCGCCCTGCATTTACGAGGCGTACGTCGGCTGTGCCCTAGACACGTGCACTTCGTTCCCATCAGTGCGGGGACCCCCATGCCGTTCGCTGGTCGACTGCTCTGCAGCCTCCGCCATTCGACTGTCGCGCACCGACTTGTGTGAATCGGAAGAAAAAACGGAGAACCAACGATTTCTGGGAATGCTGGTCTGATCGGCTTTGTCGCATCAATGACTACGATTGGACCATTTTTTGAATTTGGCGAAAGTGGAACCGACTACAAAATAATGTTGTATCGAATGATGTCTATAATCTCTCCTCGTTTGCTGTTCTCGACTTCCCTTCTTTGAGCACCTGTTCCACACGCACCGGGTTGCTGCGATAGCCCATGTCCACATACACCTTGCTTGGGCAGTCGCCCTCGGGCGGACCCTGAACACACGTTCATCTCGGCAGTCATTCACGTGTCTCACCTTTAGTCGCACGTTGATGTTCGTCCGAATCAGGCGTCCGTTGGATGCCTTCAAAGGCCGGAAATTTGCACTCAACGAGACGGGCGGCTCGCCATCCTTTGCTAACGACTCTGAGGCCTCACTTTGCACCAACTCTGCCCACAGCGCCAACTGCAGAGTGAGAATTGCACATTTCCAAAAATCGCCAATAAACCAACGTTGTCCGCACTTATGTAGATTGGCGAATTGAAAAGCACCCTGAATCAACAGGTTGAATCTGAATCTGAACGCGGATGCTTCCCCTGACCAGGTGACTGTCTCAAAGCAGCCGGGAAAGGTGAGCGAGCCGTCGTAGGTGACATAGTGCTCCGTTTGCGGCAGCAGTGCCGCTGGCTGGAATTGCTTCACGCGCGCCATTTGATCTGGAGAAGCCAGTCAGCGGCAGAATGAGTGCCTGCATTTTCAACCCACTTCGATGTCGAATAGCATGCGTAGCCTGCGTCAATTTTTTCAGCTCTGGGTTTGTACGGTCGCCGACCTGGAATGGCGGAAGAATCGATGGAGAAGAGATATTTCGTTTGAAATGGCCCAACGTCAACGATGATAGCGATGGCGAGCAGCCCGCGTGGCTGAGTCTGCGCCTGCGAGAAGTTTTCGTACAGATCCGTGTTGAAGGCCAACAGCTGCACTTCGGCAGGGAAGCGGACGCGGTCAATGGTGTGCTCAGATCCGCGCTCGCCCTTGCGCAAGTCGCCAAAATGCACGACCTAAAAGCTATCCAGTTTCCAAAAATTGGCAGCCATTTTGAACTAGTGTCTTCAGACCACTTGGTGCAGCTGATATGTGTACGGTTGCGCGGGACCGCCGCTGATGTTCACCAGAGTCTTCTCATCTGCGGCGGCGGCCGATTGCTGGATGGAACTGGCGGCACTGCCTGCTGCCCTCTTTTCGCTCGAACTGGCGTTCATCGTCAACAGCGGGAACTGGCCCGTGTTCCACAAGTCCGCGTCCAGCTGCGCCCGCGACATCACCAGCCGACCCAGCTGCGGGTCGAATATCAGCCTGCTCAGTTTCAAAGTTTTGAATCCATCGCAGAAAGGCGCCAACTTGGTCGGGTCAATATTGATCGGGCTCTGCAACTTGCCGGCTTTGCACATGCGCCAGTGCTTGTGCATCAGTCCCCAGAAATCGGGTCCTGAAAAGTGTCGTCCGCTTTGTTCTGCCTTAGTTTCTAATCGCATTTTGGAACGTCACAGGCACTAATCCCCCGAATGTGATTGCAAAAAGAGACCGATCAGCACGCATGGCTGGATGCAGAGGAGGCCGAGTGCAGCCAGCCAGAAGGTCATTCTCGTTCCACAACAACAGCGGCGGAGATTTGGCCAATTTGCACCACTGCACGGCGGGATTAAGTGGGACGAAGGCGCGAGACGACGGCCGCCAATGGCACTCATTTTCCGCTCTTCCGGAGTTGGGTGGCGCGTGGGAAAGCGAGGCAAAGACCACCGGCAGGCCGGGCAACAATTTGCGCGCGAAAATGGAGCCAAGCCGCCACGGACGGGACGGGCCGCCCATTCCCATTCATTTTCATTTGACGCGCCCAAGCGGGAAAAGGAATTGAGCGCACTAGTCCTCCGGACAGAGCAAAGGAGCGCCAATTCAGTGGGGAGCTGTAACGGCTGGGACGGCGGCCCCAATGGATTCATTTCAATCTGGCCGCAGCCTGGGTTCCCCGTTTGACGGATGGAAAAGCCGATGCGTGCAGTTCGGGGTCATTCGGGTCGAAATAGGGCAAAATGTTGCTGTTCTGGGAAGCAGGACGCCCAAAATCCAAAATGTGCAGAAACTAGTAAAACATTCATTCTGTTTGTCCAACTCGGCCTCCCACCTCCGAACAGGTCGTTGTCGTATGTCCAAGGGTATTCGCCATTCATCAGGGCGTCGACGACGCACAGCCAAATGCACGCAAATGGGAAGCGGCGGACGGCAGGAATAATCGGGGGCATTGCTTAAATGGGGAATAGCCAGAGATCTCTGAATCAATCGTGCTCAGGGAAAATCCTAAAAACACCCAGTATCAAAAACACGTGTATTTTATGTATTTCCGCAACCAAGTGACTCCGTACGTTGTTTGTCGTCTTCTTGGAGTCCCCATTCCAAATGCAAAAATAAATATGGGCCTTTTGGGGGACAGCGGGAGAGGAGAGGCAAAGGAGCGGCCGAGGGGATTACGGCGCATCGAATTTGATCCCTATTTTGGCGCAGAGATAGGGCAAAATGAGCGGGGGAAGAAGGGCGAGGGGGGCAGGCAGGGCACGACCCTCCAGCGGCCTCAAGGACCCTTATTGTCCCAACAGCCAATAGAAGTTCCGAGCGGAGTCTGCGATTTGCAGAGGCAACGAGCGGACGCAAACCATTTGACGGGGCCGAGGGGGGAGCAGAGCCAATCAATCCTCAAGATGCGGTCGATGATGGACGGCGAGGAATGCTTGTCGAGAAGTCGCCGTGCGCTGATGCCGCCGAGGTGCCCTCAGATGTGTCCGCACTAATCCCCGTTTTCATTAATAAAAGTGAGAACTCGGGCGCAAGGCAAAGGAGGGGGGGGGGCAACGGCGAGAGCGGATGCGGACAAAGGGGCCAAAGGGCAATTGGCCCGGCACTCGACAGGCGGGCGGAGTGAATGCCTGCTGGGACAATCCACAGACGCAAATTGGGCTCAGCAGCAGCACTGTTGTGGGCCATTGGTGTTTGCCCCTGGGTGGCCTCTGCGCGCACCAATTTCGCGCCAAATGTGATTGACGAAGCTAGGGGCGTCGAAGCACATCGGGAGTGGGCTGACTGCGCATCGTTCTGGCCATCCGGCTCTGCCTCCGATCGGCTCTTCACATTTCGCTTGATAGCTTGAGACGATCGCCAGGGAAGGTCCCTCGGGCACATCCCCGGCCAATACGGGACTCTCGCATCACCGTGAGCTGACGCAAATCCAATGGGACAGGCGACGCGGCGGACTCTTCTGTGGGAGCAGAACAAGAACAGACGCCACTTAATACTTATTAGATATTACTTACATGCGCCCAACAATGTTTGCCCTCGTCCCTCACTTTTGTTTGCTCGTTCGCTGTTGCACAAACCAAAAATCAGCAGGGAATTTCTCCTATCCTTTTTCTTCCTCTCCTGCTCCGGAAGAGATATTCCCCGTTCTCCCTAAATTGGCTCTCATTCCGGTAGCCAGCAAAAACAGTGTGCTGCACGGATTTTGCTTCACAACACACTGCACCGGACACTGTAAAATATATAGAGGTATGTAGGATGCAAGTTTAAGTTTATCCTGATTCTGCATCAAATTAATAACACTTTTGGCGATAAGTTTGGGGCAAAGGCCACATTCATAAGATGTACTCGTGCAAATTTCGCCCAACGCAAAGGAGCGATTGCCATTTTCCTCCAGCGGCCTCGCCCCATCAGCGCAGAGAGAAGCCACTCCACGGGGGCCCTTCCGCCCGGACAGGGCATCCATCCCCTCCTCTAAATTGCTTTTTGTCGCGCAATTCCGCGGCTTTCCTCGCCCACTGAGCAGACGCTAATCCGCCCATTCGGCCAGTGTTGCCGTTGGCGATGTTGCCTTCGCCCCAACCGGTTGGCGCTTCAATTGCGGTTGGTGAACGCGGCTGGAATGTGCGCCCTCGCCTGGCGGCACGTCCAAACAACACGACAATTATGGCCACTGCCCAAGGGCATTTGGGGAACGGAAACGGGTGTGTGCCCTCTTCCCTGCGCTTTTCGAGAAATAATTTCCCCTTTCGCGCGTCCGTTCCCTCCTCTCGTCACATTCATCGCCGGTCGTGCTGTGCGTCATTTGCGCACTTCAGGGAGAAATTGTTTGAATGGCACCGGCGGAAAGGGACGAAGAAGTGTCGGCCGTGATGGCCGAGCAGGAGCTGGAGCAACAGCAGCGGGCTGCAATCCACTACCGCGTCCAGGTGGGCAATCCCCACGGGCATGGGGACTCACCCAATAAGTGGACTTCGGCAAAAAACAATTCCGCGGCTGGAAGACCCGAACACGATTCTCCGCGGGACAGGGAACCTTGGCAGCGGAGGGGCGCAAAATGAAGTGGGCTGACGAGGGAAATGAGTGGCGAAAAGTCATAAGTTCAGAAGCAACAGATATGATAAGTGTGATAGAGCCATCCAGTTGGGGGCGTTTTAAGAGTGATTTTGTTGGCGCAGATGTACAAAGTGGTGATCCCCGTCTTCCTGGCCCTCTCCCTGCTGGCCATTCTTGCCAACATGGCCATGATCGCCGCCCTCCGCTCTGCGCGTGTCCGGCGCAATGCAACAGTGACTCTGCTGCTCAGCCTGACCAGCTCCGACATCTGGTCAGTGTTCAGCCCATTCTCTCGCCCACGATGGTCGGTGCCTCCTTTCAGGAGCTGTCTGGTGATGGCTCTGTCGCTACTGTACAACAGCTACCTGCCGATCGTGCTGCAGACGCGGGTGGAGCCGTGTCTGGCCCTCTCCCTGGAGGTGCCCCAACCCTTCCTAGCGGAGGCAACGCCACTTTGTGCAGATGCTGCGCACCGGCGGACTGCTGACCGCGGCGCTGCATCTGCTGCTGATCGCGTTGCACCACGCCATCGGCATCATCCGTCCCCACCACGACAAGCAGCAGCTGCGGCGCACTGCGATTGCGCTGTGCGCACTGGCCTGGACCATGCCACCGACAGCCCTCTGGGCGCTGGCACTGGCCTACCCTGGACAGGGGTTCTGGAACTGCGAGCGGGTGGACTTCTACCACGCCAGGGCATTCCGCTGGGCTGTCTCCGGACTGCTCGCCGCCATCTTCCTGGCCATCTCGTTGTGCTACGCAAAGCTGGTTAGCGAGGCAGTGCAGGCCCCTCCCCACCTTCCCCGCAGCTGCACATCATGCGCTCCCAGCACTCCAAGTGGCCGCCCTCTTCCGCCTCCAGCGCAGTCTGCGGCCGCTCGCCGCCGCTCGCGCTGAGCGGGACGGACAGGAAGCGACGCAGACGCGAGAGGCGCACCCTGTGGACCACTCTGCTAATATGCCTCTCATTTTTGGCCGGCTGGGCGCCCGCCAGCGTGCTGTTCGCGCTGACCTGCACCGACTGCCAAGTGTTGAGTGGGCCGGCCATCTACCGGCTGCTGTTCCTACTCAGCTGCGTCCAGCTCACGTTCCTGATCGCCAAGTCGCTGCTCAACCCGCTCATCTACTCACTGCGCATCCCGGAAGTGAGCACTGAATTGCGACACTTCTGCACACGCTT
Source organism: Radopholus similis (assembly GCA_013357305.1). NCBI lineage: Eukaryota > Metazoa > Nematoda > Chromadorea > Rhabditida > Pratylenchidae > Radopholus > Radopholus similis. The sequence continues at coordinate 15,049 of VAHH01000643.1, read as the reverse complement.
CCCTGCCCTGTTTTGGTGGGCCCTTTCCCCCTCAGACCCGGTCCCATTGGTCTCTCAGGTGTTGCGCTAGCCGACTTCCGCTGTTCGTGGGAAAGGCGCCTTCTGCCGGCCGAGTGCCGACCCGCCACGGCAGCAGTGGGCGATCGCGTCGGAGTCACCTGTTCGTCTCCTCCAATTCCTCCGACAACACCACCGCGGTGACAACCGGACCAGCGATGAATGGCTGCTGCTCGGCAAAAGTGCACCAGATGAGGCCAATGGCTATGACGCTGGACCGCGCCAACAACAAGAGGCACTGCTCTACCCGACTGGCCACCGCGATCAGTGCGGGTAACACAGCCGAGAGGAGTGCCAGCATGTGCGGACGGCACCCCTGGGGCGGCCAGGAAGAGCACTGAGTGAGATGGGAGTGGGTTGACGAGCTAGTAATAGCCACATTCGTGTTCTATCTGCACTTTTAACGTTTTGATCTCCCCACAAATAAAGGCGTTTTGCTCTCCTTTTTACGATCCTGTGCACCGTGGTTGTCCCGACAAATAATAGTAATAGCCCCTGGGCCTAGGTCCATCCCCCGCCAGAGTTCCGATTCCGCCATCTGATCCGCTGCCCAGAGGCAGCTGCTCTCTGCGTCGGCGGGTCACTTGATTGGCCGGCGGAGCGAGAAAGACGGACGCACTGACCACAACAACAACCCTTTACCAGGCTGATGCGAAGGCGCCTGTCGTTGGCCGAGACCGCCCGGAATCCCCGTTTTTACTCCCCACAACTGGCCAATATTCACAATATTCACCGGGACCAACATTTGTGTCGCTGTTTCGGGCATTTTGTTCTCCGAGTTGGGTCCCCCACTCGCCCATCCGTTTAGCTCTTTCGCCACGAAAGTCGTGGAAAGATTGTGAATTGTGTTGGTCTGATGGTCGGCTCTCGCCTGTTTGCGTAGCTCTCGCCTTGCGAGCGCGGGAGATCTCCGACCGCCAGTGCAAACCGGTTCGATTTGGCTGGCGAAGAAGCCCGCGCAACGCGCCTTTGCAGCGGCAAAAACAACGGAAGGGCAGCCACCAATCAATGGGAAATGGGCGCGACCGCTCAGCCCCATCTCCCCATCTGTGCAGCTCTCAACGCCTCTCCGCTCCCAGGCAGCCCTCCCGTTGTGCTCTCCCCCTCTTCGCTTCACCCCCAGCCATTGTTTGTCCTCGCCCCGCTTACCACCCTGGCGGCCAGCAATTTTCATTAATGTGCCATTCGCGCGGTAAAAACAGGGAATGCGGGGCAGGACCGAAAACAAGTGGGAAATGCGAGCACTTGGGGGCTTCATCGAGTTACGTCTGTTCCCATTCCCGAAACACTCCAAGCGCAAGCGAACTCAAAAAAGGGTCCAGGTTGCGGTTCTTAAACGATTTTCTGGGAATTGCCCGTTTTTGGAGGTGTGCAAAGGAAATCCGAGGAATCCTCGAGAGCGACTAATCCCTCTATTTGTTGTCATTAATTTTGCGACACAAGAGGACAGAGCGCATCTCCGGTGCCGGCAGAGATGCCCTCCTCCAGCTCTTCCGGCTCTTCCCTTGAACTGGTGGGAGTGGACGCCGACTCCGCGGAGGCACTGGCAAGCGAAAGGACCCCAAACACAGCGACTCGAGTTCAGTTGGCCGACTCTCTGCTGAACGACATCGAACTGTTCGCCGCCCACACGGCCAGACTGCGGAGGGCGCTGGAGTCCGCAGCGCTGGACGCAGCAGGCACAGGTGGGAGCTGGGAACGGTGGGACGAATCCCCCATTCACATGTTTTCCACGCAATTTGGCGGCCTTCAGAGCGGACAGCCAAGTGCATGCAGACGCACGCCAGTCTGGCGCTGGTCTCTCAGTCGGTGCGCGACCTGCTGGTGCGCCACCCGCGGCTGTTCAAGACGGCGGAGGTGCTGCTGCCCGCCAGCCAGCTGGTCCACAGCATCAAGACCATTGGCGGCGAGCAGCCGGAGGCAAGCAGCGCCAGTTTGCAGGCCCTGCAGCGCCTCGAGGACGCCATCGCCAGCACCATTCGTGGCGCGCTGTAAGCAAACTCAAAACGAAATCTCTTCGAAATCGCTTTATTTTCAAAATGTGCTCGAATCCTTTCGGTCGGATCACTCTGGCCGAAAGCCGAATCAGGAAGGCGTACTTTGCTTTCCGACTCTGTCCATCATGGCAATCAAAATGGGCCCGATGGGCGAGAGTTGCCCTCCCGCCCCTGTTTGGAGCAATTACCCAAACTTGGCTCGTCATATTCCGCGTTTACGGACGGGCTCTCCTCACTGTTGTGTTGTGCGCTGATAAGAGGCCAAACACGGGAGGGGGTCCAGTCACCCTCCCTTTGGGCCCGTTCAAACCACTCCGTGCCTCCGTCTTAAGACCTTTCGGCCATATTTGTCCTCTGTTGTTGTGCCCAAAATAAACCAACCCCCCCCCTCCCGGCCCCGAATGCTCATGAGCTCAGCAAAACCAAAGGCTGACTCCCCAGTTGGCGGTCGAACAGCTCCAGTTCAGTTCGCACCTCGTAATATTTATTTATTCCTCGCCCCGTCCGTTCGGCTCTCTGACTCTGTGGCTGTTTGCCCTTCGCGATTGGGCAATTCCTTTGCAGACCAAACCGCCGTTTCGATTCCTTCCCGCATTGATCGCCACCCCTCTGCCAGCGCTGACTCAGCGCAATTGATTCCCCGTGACCGATTGCTTTTTGGCGTCCTTTCGGTGCACCCATATTTCCGCAGCAGCAATGGGACAGTTTGCGCGCGCTAATCCCCATCCCCGCGATGCAAATGCGCGGAAGGCCTTTCCGCGGAGGAGCACTACAAACCGAACGATGGACGGAGACAATTGCCGCCGGAGGGTAATTAGCTTGTCCCCTGTTCACACCCTCTGCCGCCGAATGGTGCAAATGGGAGTGGCGCTGCTGCCGCTCACTTCGTCCGTCAGCGCAACACATTGCATTGTTTGTCCTCAAACACACATTGGCGGCTTTTACGGGGCCCATTGGCACCTGGGGATTTCGCACGACACCTACATACCTAGTTCGCTTATTCACTGTCAAATGGACGACGATTTGCCGACGCCTCCCCCGGACCTGGCCTGCTGCGGGTACCGCGCACTCGAGAAGTCCTCGCCAGGCGCCCAGCCACCTCTTCTGGGCGTCGACCCCTCCAAGGGGCCGCTGAGTCGGTTCGACCTGATCCTGCTGCGCAGCTTCCAGCACACGCCAGCCTCCATCTGCTCGGCGTCGCTGCTCTCCTCCTGCTCCTCGACCGCCTCCTCCGAGCCGGCCAGTCGCCAGAACTCGCTGGCCAGCTGCGCAGCTGAGCCCCAGCAGCAGCAGCTGAGCAGCTCCTGCTCCACCGCCTCGTCCGTCGAGCGCAGGGACACCATCGAGGGGGAGGAGGCGGAAAAGTACGGGGAACGGGGCCACCAGAGGCAAGGGGAAGGCACCGCTAGAGCCATCTGAGAGTCGCCATGTCCGGGAGAATGCAAAAATATAAAATAGTGCAGATCTCCCATTAGAAATCATTCTATTCACCGCTCTCAAGATTGACAGTCTTCTCTCTTTCCAAGCGAACCAAAATTTGTTGCATATCAAAACTTTCCCGTGTTTGCAGACGGAGCCATGCCTTGTCGATGGCGGCGGTGGATCTTCAGTCGCCGCTGCTGCAGCGCCAGGACCAGGGCGGAAGTGGCGTGGAGGGCGGGGCGGAGGGGACGCGGACCGGGGTGCAGAAGGTGGGAGTGCCCCTTATCACCGAAATTTGAAATTGTGTCGCAAATTGATTCGGCCGAATTGGAGCGATCAAGGATTGAGAAGCGTTATCTTTTGCAATCGCATGAGCTTAGGAGGCAGGGATTAAACCTGAAATTGGAGTGGGAAAGCGGGCTTTTTGGGTGGGCAGCACTGGGGAAAGGGAAAACAAACATTTGGTGCCAACAAACCCCCTTTTGAGGCGCCCTCCTGCTCGTCCTCTTCGGGCGTCTCCTCTTCGCCCAACGCAGGCGGCCCCTCGCCGCTGAAGCTGATCCGGCGCCACTCCGCCTTCCAGCTGCCCTCGCACCGGCTCACCACCGCCGCGTTCAGCAAATTCGCGTCTCCGCCCCCGAGCACGCGATTCGCGCCGCCATCCGCGTCCGCCCAGCTGCTGAGAGTGCCCGCACTCCCCCAAAGGGGTCAGTTCTGGCATCCGCCCTTTTCTCAATTGGCCCTTTTGCGTTTTGGACCTTCGATTCAAACCCTTTGCCCCTGCTGATCTTCGGTGGTCAATTCTCAGACATCGGCGGAAGGTTCGGGGAATCGGTCCTCACCCAAATCCCAAAGGCAGCAACCGCTGTCCCCGGTCCAGCCGATGAAAACAATCACTTATCATTACCGCGCAAAAGTGTCAAATGGGTTTGTGGCGGGTTCCGCGGGCGCAGCTCATCATCGCCCTTTCCCTGCCCAATCGGTCCCCGCCGCCAAATTGATTTGTGTTTACGCGCAACGCAATGCTGATAGCCGCAATTGCAGCTGGCGTGCAACAGCGACAGTCCATGTGCCAGCTGCTGGACGCACGTGGCGACGGTCTGGAGCTGGCCTTCGAACGATGCAAAGGTGGGCGGAGAAGTAAGTTCGAGTTCGGGACCAATCGGATTGCATTCCAGCCTGGTCCAAGTACGCGTCTCAGCTGCTGCAGATTGTGCGCCAGCGGCTCGCGGCCGAGCAGGAGTGCGTGCAGAAGCTGCAGCGGCACGCGGAGCAGGCCAAGACGCAGCTTGCTCAGTGCGCCGCAGCACACCCGATGGCCGGCCCGATGCCGCTGGCGCCCATCTTTGAGCAGCTGATGCACTCCGCACAGCAGTTCGCCGGCCGCACAGAGCGCACCGTGGCAACGCTGCAGCAGAGGGTGAGTGCAAAAGCCTCAAAATGGCTTTGCACATGTGCAGGTGGTGGCCAATCTGGAAGGGCGCCAGAAGGAGCACGACTCACGCCGACGGAAGCTGAAGGTGGAGTGGAGCAAACAGCGCAAGCAACTGGATCAATGTGCGGAGGAGCTGCGTCGCGCCCAGAACACGCATTCCAGCAAGGACGAGCAGTACCTGCGCGCAAAGGAGGTGGGACCAGAAGCGAAGAAAAGAAAGTGTTCCTCCGTTCGCAGGTCACAATGCGCCAAGAGCAGCAATGGCAGCTGTTGCCGCCGGGTGGTCCGCCCGCGCTGAACCCGACGAACGTGATCGGCTCGTCCAACGGAGGCGGAATGGGCGCCGTAGCCGCCCAGATGCTGATGAGTGTGGGCGGAGGCGGCAGCCGGGAGCAGCTGATGCGCAAGCGCTGCTCCAAGGAGGTGGAGAAGCGCCGCCGGGCCGAGGAAGAGGCGCTCAGCCGTAAAAGTGACGCCGAGAACGACGTGCGCCGCCTGGAGAGGGAGCTGGACGAGCGCACGGAGCGTCTGCACGAGCTCAGGGTGGGCTGGGCTGTGGGCCTGGGAATGCAAGGGCCGCAGGAAAAAAGCGCGAACGAGAGTCCGAAGGGCCGGGGACTGGGATCCCCGTTCTCCTTGGTCTGCACCTTCGCCGCTCCGCGGACACAACAGGCCCAGTCCCTCCCTGTTGACACCCCATCCATGCCTGCTAATTGGCCTTCCCATCCTTTGCCCCGCGTCGGGACAACCAGCGTTCGCCTGTCCCCTCGCCGCATCTTCCCAGGCGCCGTTCTCATCTCCCGCCGCTGTGCCGCATTTTGGCGGCGAGTGCTGCTCCTCTTCCCCTCTTCTGGCCCATTGTGTGTTGTTGTGGCGGCGCAGCTCAGCGCCAGCGGCGCCTTTGCACAATTGATTTCCGCCGGTGCCGCGCTGGAAAAACGGCGGCGAGGACGGGGCGAGAGGAGCCCTAGCACACATTTACCCGCAGAGCGTCGTCGTTTTCTGCGCCTCCCTGCCCCTTTCGCCGCTCCAAATTCGGCACCATTGGCCTTCCCCTCACACGCTCTCCAATTTCCGGCACAAACGAACCAACATGCGGAGGCAGAAGAGGCGTCAAATCCGCCTTCCCGCCAAACCCCCACAATGATGGGGCCCTCCCGGGCTTGGCCCGCTTCGAGAGCAATCATCGATTGAGCGGCAGTGGCAGCGACAATAAAAGACGGAACGGGCGGGGAATGGGCCGTTTGTGGCGCCGGGGAGGAAGAAGCTACCCGCCGAAATGCGTCAGACGAACATAGGCAATGCTGGGAGGAAGGGCACTTCTCGGGGCAATCCAATTTTTGCGGTGCCTCGCCGTTTGGCATGACATCTGCGCCCAGCACTGGCGGATTGCCGGCGGAGAATGCGCCTCTCCTCCTCCGCTCCCCCTGCCCACTACTCCGGTTTATTCCGTCCTCTGATGCGCCCAAAAAGTGCGTCCTTTATTTGCCGCTCCCTTTCTTCTGCAGCAATTTTGCGCACCCAATGGCCGTTGGGCGTCCCCAGTTCTGGTCCAACCCCACTCTGTCCATTTCCCGTTCAGCGCTACACTGTGCACGAGCTGAGCGACCTGATCCGCCAGTGCGAGCTCACCACCATCGCGTCCAGCTCCACCCTGCTACGAGGCTACGCCGACCTGTACCGACCCGTGCCAGTGGTCAGTGCAGTAGTACAGCAAACCGAGCGCGCATGAGTTGGAGCCACCTTGTCACAGGAATTTGAGCGATTGGCGGATGCGACGCGGGGGAGTGCGCCGGGTGAGGACTTCATGCACTTCCTGCAGCACTCGGCGCCGCCCTCCGCCCCTTCTTCCGGCAGCGCCCACGATACCGGAGAAGTGTCCTCAAACTTCGGCAACGGCACAGGCGCCACCACCTCGTCGCTGTCTTCTTCAGCCCTGACCACGCCCTGCAGCGAACAACGCCGGCTGCGGCCCCAGCGCTTGTCGATGAGCACCGGCGAGGCCAGCAGCAGTTTGCCCTCCTCATCCGCGGCCAGCTCTATGCTGCCATCGCCATGTCGTGCCCAGCAGCGCCGAAATGCGCTCACGTCCGCCGAAGAGGCGGAGATGGCTCAGAAACAGAAGCAGCAGGCAAAGCGCCGGGGCATGCGCGGCACCGCCGCACGCCTGTTTGATACCGCCGCTCAGTCATCCACAGTGGTGCCCGTCCAAATGTCCGAGGCGGCAAGGTGGGGAGGGCATCCCCCATCCAGTTTTAACGATCGTTGCATCGAAAGCCGTCGTCTTTCTTCAGGTCTCATCGCTTGCAGCGTACCCGCCAAATGACCAAATGCGCCCAATGCGAACACTTGCTCATCTTCGACGCACTCAAGTGCCACAGCTGTGGACTGGTTTGGCACAAGAAGTGCCTGAGCACCGTTCAATTGAGGTGTTGTTCCTGTCTGGAAAGGTTTTCTAAAATGATGTTCAGATGCGGCGAAACAGCGAAACGGCTAACTGAAACGAACCAGCGGCGTATGTCCATTTTCGGAGTTCCGCTGAAAGGCCACTTGGAGGCACAACAGCGCACTGTGCCACTGATCGTGGAGTGCTGCGTGGACGAACTGCAACGGCGGGGGATGCGTTGCAAAGGGCTCTACCGGACGTGCGGAGTAAAGAGCAAGGTGGAGCAGATATGCGTCCAATTCGAGCAGGTGGACAGCGCGAGCTGAGGCAACAATACAATCATACTTCAGACTCCGTCCGCGGACAGCCAACAGCAATCGGTGGACTTGAGCGACGTGCACCCCATGAACATCGCGTCCGTGGTCAAGCTGTACCTGCGCCGACTGCCGGAACCGCTGCTCTCGCACGAGCTGTACGAGGACTGGTTGGCGCTGGAGTCGTGCCACGCCAGCGACTGGGGCAGGGGGCGAACGGTGAGCGCCCTCCGCACACTGGTGCAGCGGCTGCCGGCGCTCAACGTGGACACACTCAAGTTTCTGATGTTGCACCTCAACAGAGTCACTTGGTCAGTTGTCTACTATGCAGTACGCACAAGTGGATTCGCCTTAAAATTTGATCCATCGCATTCGGCTCAGTCCAAACTTTTTTTCGATACAGGTTTGAGCTGGACAATCTGATGACCGCTGCGAATTTGGCCGCAGTGATTGCGCCCTCGCTGCTCTGGCCAGCCAACTATGCCTCGCAAACGGATTCGTCAGCAGCGGCACACTGTTCCGCCGCATTCATTAACGACGCGCACCGCCAGTCGAAGGCAGTAGAGCTGCTAATCCGTCACTCACACGAAGTGTTTAGGTATTTGCAGTCGAACGCTTAAAACGTCATTTTTCAAATAAAAAAAGTTGAACGATATTTAGTCGCGTCAATAATAGTTTTGTTCTTTTGTTCACTCTTCTTGTTCAGCGTGGACCCTCATGTAGACTGGCGCGCCTTTTTCGCGGCCTATCCAGAGCTCACAGAGCCCCCGGAGGGACTGCCAACATTGGATCAGGGCAGAACAGCGGCATTGGCGTTGGACGATACACTGGCGGACGAGGAGGAGGAAGAAGATGAACTCGAATGCGAGGAGGAGGACGAGATGCTGGAGGAAGAGGAGGAGGAAGACGAGGAGGAGGAGCAGGATTTGTTGATTGCGGGAATTGGGGAGCATGAGAGGCAGAGGGCTGTGAGCGAAGTGATCGCGGCGGAGGATGGGAGCGGCACAAACGCACAGCGGACAGCTTGGGCCGGAATAGGAAGCCACAATGCCGCGGGAGACGGGAAAAGGCCGATGGAAAGCTGTAAGCGATCAGGACAAACGGATCATTAGTTTACAGGGCCATGTCGAGGAAGATCGACATCTTTAAATACCGAATCGATCCATGCAAATGGGTGATTAAATGCGGCTTATTTTTACAGCCGGCTCCTCACTGGATTGTGGTTCTTCAGCCGCCTCTACCATGTTTCGGCATCGCCAGCGACAACAGCCTTTTGGCAATTTCTCGTCAGATCCCTCGAGTGCTGCCCCTGCGTCCTCTCTCTCACCGCAAATCACTGCGCGACATCGTCGGCCCCAATTCCCAGTGCCGCCGGGCACTGCACCGCCCTCGCTTCGCCGACTCGCCAACGGCAAGAGCGGACTGAAGCCACGCTCGTTCACCACCTCGATCCTGGTGTCGCCAGTGTTGACTGCCAGAGAGCGGGAACGTCAGCACTGCTCCATGGAGGGGACGGACGCCAACGAGTGCGACAAGGGAACAACCAACAGCGACAAAACTGAAGAGTTGCAGTCGGGCGAAGTGACCGTTCAGCTGAGGAAGGTGGAAGAACTCACCACTAGATAAATTTGGGACTGCAGCAAACATCCCTCGTTTAGGACCAGCGGCCATTTATTGGTTCTTCTGAAGAGGAACTCAAGCACCGCCTGTGCACCTTGCAATCAGTGATACTTGCGCACAATGACGACGTCAGCTACGTCTGATTAGAGCAGCCAATCCACTGCCTCCATTTATTATTAATCTTTTCGCCATTTGGTGCATAATGTTTAATGTGTGTGGGCATGGACTATGGACACATTTTAACACATGCTGCATCATGCAGATTATTAGCCTGATTGTAAGTGATACCTAACTTTTGGTGCATTGAATGTCGAACCAATATCCAACCCCCGAATATACTTATGCGGCTACCTACTTCATGTTCACGTACTACCGTGCTATGGACTTGTATGGACACTTTTGTTCCTTTTGCGTCAATTCTGTCCATTCCGTACTTGTTTTCAAAGTTTTCCTCCCAGCCCAAAATGTGTATAATTTTTTGCCCTTTCCTTTCTCCACCAGATTCGCTGCACAGTGCAAAGCAATGTGTACATCACATAAAAGAGTATAATATTCAATATAATACACTACTACTATTTAGTATTCGCTCGGTTTACTTCAGAAAATAAATTAAGCTCTCAATCAATATGTTCTATGTTGTAGATTTAATTTTAGGCAAATTTGATGTCAACGGGAGGTAGGGGGCTAACGAGGCATGCTTGGCTTTTAGCAATGACAAATAGTAATCCTAGTCCCTTCGACTCATCTTGACGAGAGGAGTCCAACGTTACCAAAACCTCAGACTGAACAAAGTTATGAAAACTTTTAGGCAAAAGCAAAACCATAGACTTGGGCCCATAGAATCTTCAGATCAAATCGTTCCTAAAAATACAATTTATAGCTCATTCGATACGTCTCAACGAGCTGAAAAACCGATACCGTAAATCAAAAGTAAAGAATAAATTTCTGTGAGTTCCTGCGTTAATCTGCGATGCGAGTTAGGTGTGTCAGTGATAATGTACATTTGCGATCGGTCAAGGGCTACATCAATGCGCTAAGCAATCAATATTCGACGCAGGAATTCAGCGTGCCAATGCCCCGATGAGGGCGGCGCACATCTCAAAAAACTGCATGGTCTGTGATTGGGGCGGTTCCGCTGTGAGAGCTGTTCCTGCAGCTGCCGCTGTCGGGGTCCTCGGTGAAGAAATGGACATGGCCGTACGCTCGACCTGGAATGCGGAAAGTTGCGCAAAACCAAGGCTGATGAGGTCTGTCTGATTCATCTCCAAGATCTTGAACAACTCCGCCCCACTTCAATTGGCATTGGCAACGACTGGGCGCGATTCGTGCGCAGCGAGGGCCGAACCGGCATGGACACAGAGGCGTGCCGAGAAGAAGCGCCACTCCCCTCCAGCTGTGCCACTGAAACGGGCACTGGACACCCAGGGGTGGTGCAAAATGTAAATTACGGTCATCGTCCACGAGATTCTTGAAATCGAGCAAATAGCTGCGCTGGTCCACCTACGGGAAAAGCGTCAGATTGAGCAACCAGCCTGTTTTGGGATATTCACTTGGTAGAGCTGGAGACTCATTTTGGGCTGGAAATGAATGGGTCTCAAATGGGATGATGCTACGAACCACCGTCTCCACAGTGGGCTCCTTGGGACGCCGTCGGACCACCACATGGTACGCGTTCAGCATTTTCCACTCGAAGTCGAGGAATTTCATCGCGCGAAACACTTCGTACATGATGTCGTCTCAAATTACAAAATGAACCTTTCCAGTGGAAACTCGCAGTTTAACCTGGTCTGCTCTGGGATCGTATGCCCAGGTGCCATTTAGCACGCTTCACGTGTGGTGACTTCGGCATTTGTTGTTTTTCCTGGGCGGCCATTTGATCGATGCCCAGCGAGTCCTGATGCCCCAATGTTGGGGTGATCTTCGCCGCCCCGTGAATGCGTTCGGGATGCGACCGCTGTGGAAGCTGGTCGTACTGGCGCAGTCGGCCGGCTGGACTCATGTTGTAGAACTCTTCCACGGACAGTTTAGCCGCTATAAGAGAAGAACCATTTTTACAACATGCTCGATTTTACAACGGTTTTTGTGTCAGTTTGCTTATTACTTTCGTCCGCAATTCGTTTGTTGTCCGTGATCAGGTTGTAGGCAATGCTCAAATGGTGGTGCGGGTCGTCGCTGAGCAGTGCGCTCGTAACATCTCAACAGACATGAATGGATTCCGAATGTGCTATTTTTAGTTCTCTCACCTTCCTCAGTCACCCCATAGCGGTGGCACACTTCTCTGACGGCGTCAATGTCCACAATTGACGCCTCGCTCTCGTTAACCGGCGGAAACAGATAGGCGGGTAGTTCGACGCGGAACCAGTCATGCTGGATCACGTCTTTGATTGCGGCTCGCTAGAAACATGACAAGGCAGGTAAACGAATAACAACTTTCCAGAAGGTTAGCCCCACCTTCATCGGGTCAGTCTGCAGCATGTGCAGCAGCAAGTTCACAACGTTCTTCTCCAGGTAATCGGGGATCGGGAAAATGCCGCTCTTGATCTTGCGAAACAGCGTGGGCACGTGCTCATCGTCGAACGGGAGCGTGCCGCACAGCAGTGCGTACAAAATGACACCACACGACCAAACATCCACCTCCGGGCCGGCGTACAATTTTCCGCTAATCACTTCTGGTGCTGCGTAGTTGGGGCTGCCGCAAGAGGTGCGCAGAAAATCGCCTAAAATCATTAGTTCAAAGTCGGAGAGCAATTGGAAGACGAGTATGTCAAAATCCAAAATTGATTATCATAGAAATACCGTCAGTCATGATGTTTGAGAGTCCAAAGTCGGCAATTTTGACATTGTTTCGCTCGTCCAAAAGGAGGTTTTCTAAAAATTTTTGGTGAATACACAATTACATACAAAGTGCATATTTATTGGAAGCGATTTTCCAAATGATTGCCAATCTGGAATCAGCTAGGTGTACCTGGCTTCAAATCTCGGTGCACCACCATGTGTCGGTGGCAATAGTCGACGCCGGAGATCTGTTCAAGTGCACATATAATACATTAAAATGTTGTTGTTGTTGCACCAACAATTTGCTGGAAGAAGCGACGCGCCTCGTTCGTTTTCAGCCGACCATGCTTCACGATGTAATCGAACAGTTCCCCGCCTGACACGTACTCCATGATCATGAAAATGTCTGTTGGAGTACTGATCACCTGAAATGAATTTTTTCTTTGTGATTATGAACAATTGATGAATATCAATGGCCATTTATCGAAATTGTGTCGTTTTTTCCTCACCTGGTACAATTTGATTATGTGCGGATGACGGAACAGCGAGAGGTTTTGGATCTCGCGCCGGATCTTCCCGACTACGTCCAAGGACTTTATCTTCTGTCGATTCAATATTTTGACGGCCACCTGTTGTGAAAAATTCCCCAGCTTTACATGCTATCATTTTCTTGTGCCTTGTAGCCGGTTGCTTCGTGGATGCCCACTTTGACCTTGCCAAAGGTCCCGACGCCGAGCGTGTCTTTGAGGACATAATGGCCGATCTTGATTTGTGCTTTTGCCTCTCGATCGGCCTTGCTCAGTTCCAAAGTTGCCATTTCGAGATATTAACTTCTATTGGCAGTGACAAACAGGTTTCATGCATAAATCGATAATCATATATATTTTTGATGCATAGAACGTTGTATCGGTTTAAACTATTGAAATTGTATTCTTTTTGAAGGCAAACAACGCTAAATCGAAGTTATTTGAAGTGTGCTTTATTTAGAGTCCCTCTTCGCTGCCGACCAACTCTCTCTCACAAACATGTTTGCACACGTCGCTGGGCGTCTTGAACTCATGCGCCACCGAGTCCTCCATCTCCATGCCGAACTCGTCTTCCAGCGACATCACGATCTCAACCAGATCCAGGGAATCGAATGACAAATCTTCCACAAAGCGTGAGTCCAGCGTCAGATTCTCTGCTAGGTTTTGCGGAAAACGATCCCATGCCTTTATGGCTTTTAGGACCCGTTCACACACCTTAAAACGTTGAAATTGAATTGCATTTATAATAATTGCTCGAAGGCAGGGCTCTGAGTTGTCTCGAATTTCTACAGTCGAAGTATCAAGGCGGTCCTACTAACCTCTTGTTCCGTCATGGGTTTTGGCGGAAATACGTACTGCAGGGTTTCGTCGAACTGTGGAAGTTGCTTATTTGAAGAAGTGTGAATTTCTTTAGCCATGAAAGTATAATTTGACCGAGCAATTTCAGCAAACTTGATATTTTGGATGACCTTTAAAAATTCCACTTTCGGATAAAACAACAAAGCGTGGCTTACACTCATTAAACTCCTTTGCTGCATTTTGATCATCGATAAATTAGGAAAATTGCTCAAACATGCGTTGCATGAGTTGAAATTTGTCGGTTTCATGATGTTGTTGTAATAAAGCGGTATTGCAGCAAATTTGTGTCGTACCACCATCGTTGACAATTAATGTCTATACAATGAATAGTTTCTGAATCAAGTTTTTAAAAATAAGTTAAATTGCAGCATCCGCCACAAAAATAACATAATGGAATGGCTCTTGCGTTCATCAACGATTTTATTCCAAATAGTCAAAATGAGTGAGAACCTGCTTCTTTTCATTTTTAAAGCCATTTGCATAAATTACCGCCCACACAAAGCATATGATCCCTAGCCCAAGCTTTGCGTTCGTTGAAGCAAACCCTTAAGTGTGTGTACCTAATTTAATAACCCGCAAAAATTTTCATTACCATTCATCAGGATCGCGTAATTTATGATTCGAGTTAGTGGAATTTTTAATTTTGAATTCATCCGATTTGTTTTCAGCGAACCAACCGTATCGAACCTAAATCAAATCAAATCATACATTACAATTAATCCAGTTTACCCGTCTAGAAGCGGTAGTTTTGGGCAATTTCACTGCAGATGATTTTGCTAGCTTTTTGGCAATTCCATTGTTCGGCAAATTACACTCTGCAACACGGGCATTGTTCATCGGCATGTTGGGTGATGGCCTTTCACTCTCCATTTCCATGAAAGTTTGTTGTGCATCAGCTCCACAATGTTCACTAGAAGCTGTTATCTTCCTACGCACTGCTCGTAAAGAATAATCAAAAAATGAAAGTTTATGAGTATAAATTTAAACTAAATATTTATCTCTAACTTGTGTTATTGCTGGGCCTCCTCGAAACATATATGGATTTTAGCCCCAGATCGGCGTTATTTTTGCCCAGAGCCATTGTTTTGATGCTATTGTTTAAGGGGCCGCCTTTCCTTTTTCGTGCAGGCAGATTTCTAATCTTTGTCATCAGCTCTGCATCAATTTGCACAAAATTCCTTGAATCAAACTGTTTCAAGAGTTCTAAAGATAGAATTTAAGCATGAAAACAATTATAGAGAATTTATATAGCTCACTTGTTGGTGAAGAAGAAAGGTGATAAAGTGGTATTTTGGAGTATCGTCTTATTTCAACAGATTCAGGTTGTAACATTCAAAACGCTATTTAAAAACGATATCAAAAAATCATGAAAAAGGAGAGAAGACTGATTGCTCGTCCCTATTATCAGTGATCGCTCGCAAATGTTGTATTGACTTCAATCGAAAATTCAATTTTGGAGATTTTGGATTTGGAGATTCTGGGAGAGACTGTGTGAAAATGCCAAAATAAAAACAGGTGAAATATGCGGTAAAAAACGGTAAAAAATGAATATGCTTTATAGAATGTTCAAATACTCTCATATGCTTTAAAATATCATTTAAATCGTTTTCAAAGGGTTTTCACTTTTCAGAGATCATCATTTTCACCGTTTTCATCAA
>VAHH01000642.1:0-24176 GCA_013357305.1 Radopholus similis | reverse complement strand
ATCAGTGAATATGCATATTCACTAAGTGCAAAATCAGTGAATATGCACATTCACTAGTGAATGTGCATATTCACGGATTTCGCACATTCACTGCGACATATACACTATTACTTTGCATAATAATATGATTTCAACATTTGCCCAATTATCAATTATGACTTATGAGCTCAGGTGCTCGAAGAGGTACAGCCCACTGTGGTGTGCTCCTCCGTTGAGCACTTCGCCAATTTGCCTTCGTCCATCCGTTCGTTCGTGCTCGACGCCGAGGGAGAGTGGATCCAGAAACTGAATGGAGAAGTAGAGCGGCTGGTGGAGCTGCCTGAACTCAACGCCGACGACCTAGCGTACATTGTCTATTCGTCAGGGACAACAGGGAAGCCAAAAGGTGGGGAATGCACTCAAAATTGGACTGTGCATTTAAATTTAAACAGGCATTGAATGCCCACACCGGGGCGCCGTTGTCTCGTACAAGTGGCGCTTCCGCAATTATCCGTACAAACAGGACGACGTTGTCGGTCAGCATCCATTCCCTGTGTACCGATTCTTCCACTTTTTAGCATGCAATGTGTTCTTTGTGTGGGAAATGTTGCGGCCAATTTTACAAGCAATTGAAATGGTTCCGTTCACGTTTACATATTTTTAGACTACATCATCATATACCACCCCTCAGGTGATAATCCCTGACTCAGTCATCTACGATCCCGGCCCATTGTGCGCCTTTTTGCGGGATAACCGGGTGACGCGAGTGCTATTCACTCCTTCGCTGTTGGAGATGGTTCTGGACACACAGGACGAAAAAACACTTGCGGATGCCTTCCAGCATATGCGGTTGGTGAAGGCAAAAATCATGGACTTTTATTACACACTTTTCGCCCGATTTCCGACTAATTCACTTGTGCGGCGAGGTGGTCACTTGTGCTCTGCTGGACCGAATAATTCGGCACTTTCCGCATGTGCGGTGCGTGAATCTGTACAGCATTTCGGAGACCCACGATGTGGCAGTCTCTGATCTGAGCGAGTTCCACAAGCGAAAAGAGAAGCGACAGTTCGCGCCCGTTGGGAGTGTGCTGGACGGAGTTAAAGTGCTGATTCTGGACGGAGAAACAATGAAACGAGTGCCAATTGGCGTGCCAGGAGAGGTTGGCGAGCTCCATTTTAAAATTCAATTGTCTGGCAGATTTATGTGGCTGGTCCCACTCTGGCACGAGGCTACATCAACAGGCCAGAGCTGAACAGAGATCGATTTGTGGAGGTGCCCCTAGAGTACCGGAAAGAGATCGGATCGCACCGGATGTACAGAACCGGCGACTGGGGCTATTTGCTGCCCAACTCCGTTCTGGAGATCTGTGGGCGGTGCGACACAATGGTCAGAATCCGCGGCTACAGCGTCGAACTGCAGGCAATACATACATTTGGGATGTATCAATCAAGTGGGGTTAAGAATTTGGCTACGGGTTGGAAACTAGCTAAACGTAAAGCAAAGCACTGCTCTCTTTCATAGGCAATCGAGGCCACTCTGCTGAATCTGACCGCTGTCCGTTCCTGCGCAGTCATTTCAATCGGAGCAGAAGGCGAGGACAAACAGTTGGCCGCCTACATCGTCCTGCGTGAACGCAACATCAACCGAAAGCAACTGCGAGCACAGCTCAAACGCATCCTCCCCTTCTACATGATGCCCCAGTTCTTTGTGTTCTTGGATAAGTGAGTCCGGCCCAAGTTGACAAGGATCGGGGAAAACGTGAAAAAGCAGACTGCCCGTGCTGGCCGCTTCGTCTAAAATCGACAAACGCGCACTACCGCCGGTGGACTATGCGCGAGACGTGGTTGAGGCAGAGGCACTCGCCCAAACGGCGACAGGCGAATGCCGTTGGACTTGAAGAGAACAAAACTTTTTACAGAAAAGAAGTTGGCTAGGATCTGGGGCGAAATACTTCACTTGGTCACTCTGGACATCCAAGAGAATTTCTTCGATCTTGGGGTAGCCATTTTGGAAAGCTATTGGTTGAGGGCATTATTTGCTACAGGGCCATTCGCTACTGGCCGCACGTCTGCTGGGTCGTGTTAATGCCGAGTTTGGCGCCGATCTGAGCATGCGCGATCTGTTTGCCGCGCCCACTGTGTACGCAATGGGGAAACAGCTGGACGGCGCTGAGCGCACCTCTCCCGAGCACAGCGTCGACCTGGACCAGCAGGTGCTCATGCACGATTTGTCCGACAACGTGTAAGTGCTGAAGAGGGAATGCCTGACTTTGACTGCAGTCCAACTCAGGATGGACCTGCATCTGCGGGCCTTTTGGCGCTCCACCACTGAGTGGAAGAAGCGATTCGAAACAGCGAACGTGTTCCTCACTGGCAAGGTTAAGAAGAGAGGTACAATCACTCCCTTTTCCAGGCGCAACCGGCTATTTGGGCTCGCATCTGCTGGTTGAGTTGTTGCGCAATTCGCGCACTCGTCTCATTTGTCTGGTGCGCGAATCGTCGGCCAACCAGCCTGTGGAGCTTCGTCTCCTCGACACACTGAAGAGCAACGGGCTGCTGACGGAGGCAGTCAAAGAGCAATTTAAGTAGGCGGCCAATAAAGAGACAAGAGAGGCATTCATTTTCTCCCGCCAGAGAGCGGGTTCGATGTGTGGCCGGCGACATTGCTTTGGTGCAATTCGGATTGTCGGATGAAGTGAAGCAGCATTTCCAAAATTTTTCGTTCACATTTTAGGACTACTACTACCTGTCATACGACATCGACGTTGTTCTGCACGCGGTGGCACTTCCCTGTCCATTATGTACAGTTCTCGTTATTCCACATTTAGGCTGCCTACGTGAATCTGATTTATCCGTACCAAGTGAGTCCATCTGAAGTCTGAACGGATCTCCAATAATTCGGGTGCAGGCTCTTCACGGAATAAACGTGCTCGGCACGAGGAACGTGATCGACTTTTGTCTTAAGAACAAACTGAAACCGCTGCACTACATCAGGCAGAGAAAGGGGGGGGGGGTGTGGATTGCCAGTGAAAATGGGTTTTCAGCACTGACGCTGTCTTCCCTACAGGGCTCAGCGAAATAGATGAGGAGGTACCGGCGGAGAAGTACTGCGCCGGGTTGAGCGACGGATATGGACAGAGCAAATACATCGCGGAACAACTCGTCACCAGGCACCAATCGGCCCACCTTCACTCAGCAACATCACACACATATATATTTCCCTCACAGATCGCACACTCGAGGCCTGCCGAGCATTTGCTACCGTCTGGGGAATCAGGCAGCGCCAGTGCGCGGGGGCCACTGGAACCAGCAGGACCTCACCTATCTGATGCTGCTGGGAGTGCTGCGCACGGGGAAAACGCCAGACACGGATTTTGAAGTGAAACACCTTTTGGGCGTTCAAAGAACTCTATCCGCAGGTGGAGCTTACTCCCGTGGATTTCTCCGCGCGGTTTATTGTGCACTCGTTGTGCGAAATGTTCAGCGAGAATGTGGGCAAGATATTTCACCTGGTCAACAGCCGGGGGGCGTCGAAATGGACGCAAGTGATGGACTGGCTGCGCACCATGGGTTTTGCCGTGGAACAAATGGAGACCGGGGAATGGGCCAAAATGTGAGGGACAAGTGTAGATATCCAGAAGATGGGCTGCTCCTTTTTGCAGGATCATCTCGAGTGCCGATCCTAGAGTGGCGCAGCTACAAAAGCTGGTCCAGGGCATTTTTCAGTGAGCGGTGTCCATTATTACTCCCAGAAATGAACACTTTATTGCCACACAGTGACAACCACTTGGAACTGGGGCAAAGCGAATTCCTGCGCTCGAACACGGACAAGGTGCTGGCACGGTTGGGCTGGAAGTACCCGCAGGCGGGAGAACCACTGTTCCGCCGATGGGTCCAGCAATTGGTCGAACGGGGCATTGTGAAGCGACCGCAAAAAGGCAAAAATCAATAACACTCATTCAGACCCCGCATTCTTTCTTGCATTATTCCCCTTCAGCAGAGGGGGCTAAAAATAAGCGAAAACAAGGGCAAGACAAGAAGATACAGCAATTGTGCCAATTGCACACTCTTCCAACTAAATCTGATTGATCGATTCAACCCGTTCTTAAGCACCCTTCATCGATAATGCCCATCTGTCTCTGCCTACCTATAAAATTGGGAAATTTCCCAACGGGAATCGGCAACTTTCCGCGCACATTAACGAAAACAGACGCAAAAAAAGAACCCATTTTTGTTGAACCTAAACAACACAATACATACCTAATTCTTTATTCGCTCTTCCATAATGGTCCATTTGCCTGAATTTGTGTCATTTGCCGCTGAATATCAGCCAATTGGCTGCAGTGAAAAAGCGCCCTACATCTTCCGGCCATTGCCCCACAGAATTGCGAGCAATAAACAACGGCGTAACCTTAGAATAAGCTTTTCGGACCCGCATTTTTTGTTTTATAATTTATTTATAGGCTCTCAAATGTTGCTCAACCGCGTGTGCATTGTGACTGGGGCCAGCGAAGGTATTGGCGAAGCGACCGCTCGCTTGTTGGCGTTGGAAGGAGGAGCCTCAGTTGTGCTCGCTTCACGCCAAATCGGCCGACTGGAGGAGTTGGCCTCACAGCTGGGTGAAGCGGGGGTTGCTCGTGAACGAGTGATGACCGTCAAATGCGACATCTCCAAACGGGACGAGGTGGAGGCAATGGCCAAGGCGACAGTACAGCGGTTCGGGCGTATCGACGTGCTCGTCAACTGCGCCGGATTAATGTGGGAAGGCGCCACAAAAAAGTCTGTGGAGACATTTTGTGTGACAGGTACTACTGTTTGGCTTCGAAGGGATTCACCAATGAGTGGCGCTCCCAAATTGACGTGAATGTGACCGGCACAACCCAAGTGATTGGTGCGATCCTTCCCAAAATGGTCGAGCAACGGAGTGGCCATATCCTCACAATCACATCGGACGCAGGCAAACGCGTTAGGGCCAACGCGAAATTAGGCCTTCCATGAGCGGCTTTTTGTTCAGGGCTTCGCCGGACTGGCGGTCTACAGCGGCACCAAATTCTACCTGGAAGGACTAATCCAGGCGTTGCGACTGGAGACAGTTGAGCACGGAATCCGGTTCACTAACATCCAACCCGGTGATGTGTCTACTGGGCTGGCCGCCAAATCGACGGATGTGGAGGTTGTCTTAAATCTTAGATGTTCATGATTTATATTATTATATTAGGCTCGCCAAAAATATGACGGTTCTGAGGCGGGACATAAGATTCTGAGGGCAGAAGATGTAGCACAGGTAGTCAGTCCGCTGTTGGGGTTACTTTCGGTTTTAATGGTTGTCTTTAATCTATTCTCCGTTCAGTCCGTACTCTTTGCACTGTCACAGCCGAAACACGTGGCGATCAACGAATTATTGATCGAACCACAGGCGGCGCCGATTTAGTCAAAAAATGTATTGCATCCACCGATAAATCATTTTTATCAATAATTCACAAAGTTTATCCGCTAAGCAACAATATTCTTTCGATTTGATCGAAGGATGGTTCCATTTTGCACATTAGCATTTGGTTGTTGTTGCGTAGAAACAAGCAAGTTTATAATAAGCCAAAAATGAAAACAATGGGCGAAAACGAAGAATGTTTTGAATTTGGCGTTAAACAGTGAGAAGAAAGGCTTGGAAAAAGATGATATAATTCCATTGATGTTTTGGATTCCGAAAAATGGATATATTACGATAACGAACAACACTGTTCAGCAGTCGTGTGGCCAACCACAGGGCCAAAATTCATCCCCGTCCAAGTTGTTGCTTTGAATTTTTTCTTCCTTCTCTCGCTGCTCCTCCTTTTCAGCTCGCGTCACTTCCTCCTCCTCCTCTTCCGTTTCCGCTTCCTGCGCTCCGCAGCTACCCCCATCATCGCTGTATGGATAGTCATATGGCTCATCTAGTTCGGCTTTCAAGGCCGTTGCAAATCGCACCCTTTGAAAAGGTGTTTAAAACAAGAATAAAATATTATTTTACCAGTTACTACGGGAAACATAGTAAAATACAACGGGGTCGTGGGCATCAAACTCTCCATCCAGCGACACCTTGTTGCCGAATGAATAGGCTAGGAACAGGGCGATTGAATTCAAGCATACTCGAGTGGGACGTACCACCCATATTTGCCCAGAACAGCCAATCGCCGATGTGCAGCTGACGGAAGTGACAGACCGGCTGCACAATGTCCGTGCCCGGGTCGTCGAGGCCCATGGAGCCGAGCACAATCCCATGCACCTTCGCCGAGTCTGCATGTTCGTCGTGGAATAGCGGCGCACATCGCGGCTCGCAACTGGCCATTGTCTGGCACGCGAATGCCCCATAGTAGCTCTCGTTGACTTGGTACAGAAACGCCTCTTTGCCGGAGTCCATGTCTGGAGGAAGGAGGTCCATTCTTGATTCTTTGGATTGAATGCAATTACCATTATTGGTGACCAGGCTCTCGTCAATGACACGCTTCCCGATGACATTTGTGATCAAAGAGAATGCGGTGCCGGCAAAAAAACGTCCTGGTGTAGCCATGATGCGTAGTTGGCCGTTGCCAAACGTGTCGGAAGAGAAGTGTTCGTCCAAAGAGGCGTTGATTCGGGCGCAAAGCTGCACAAACAGTTTTGCCTGGCGCTCGTCTGTTGGAACAGCAATCCCGTCGCCAATGTTCAGCACACTCATGCGCAGTCCCATTGCGAGGCCATCGCGAAACAGGCGTGCGCTATATTCAATCGCGTATTCGTAGAGTGCTGGACGAATGCACTCCACGCCCATGGAGAAGGAAATACCGACACAGTTCATGCCAAGAGCAGCAGCCGATTTGAGCATTTCGGGAGCACCATCCAGGGGACATCCGAACAGCGCTGTGGTGTCCTCTGAGTCCGGGTTCATGCAAACATGAAGCAAAAGACTAAAATTAAGAGTTCTAACAATACAAAAACAATGAGGGTACTCGGCATTTGGGTGATTGGTCAGGATTCGGTCAAGATCGCGCTCACTCTCGAACGTGAGCAGTGGAACACTCTGTTCCGCAGACTCTCTCAGTGCTGACCGCGTCCAACATGGATTGGAGCAGATCACTCGTTCGGCAGACACATGTTCGAGCGCCTGAATGGAAACTCTTTCCCCACAATATTCGGCAATGGCCTTACATACCGTTTGAAGCTCGCCCGGCATGCAACAGTTGAAGCCGATCTCAGGATTGACGGAGGCAAGCAATCGGAGCAGCACTTGGTCGGCGTTGCACTTGAGCGAGTAGAATGGGCGCACACGCGGCAACTGATCTGTCCACAGGTCAAGAGCCCTGCTGACGCAGTCCATGTCCATCACGAAGAATGGTTCGAAATCCTGCTGCGTTGTTTTGGAGCTCGCAATTTTGGTGGCGAACTCGTGTGACGTGTTTTGGTGGCTGTTGAAAACAGCGATAGGACTCTCTAACAGGGTGTAGATGCGACATGGTGAGCAAGTCATGTTCTTCAACAGGTAGTTAGAGCTTGTCATCACTGTAACAATTTCCGGTTGATAATGTGTTTGTGTAATCCTCATTCCTAACATGTTTCCAATATTCGCGTGTGCTCGAAATTAGGGTGGTCGCTTGAGGCGTCTAATAAATGCCACACGCTTCAGCAAGTGCGAGAGGCTGAGCCGTTGCTCGTCGACCTTCAAGTGGATAGTGATGGAGGAAGAGTGGTGGAGAGGGAAAGTCTTTGTGCGGTTGAGAGAACGAATTTTGACTGGTTGTTCCCGAGAGAGAAGCCGCCTTCTTCTGCAGAGAAGAGAAACGGACTGTCGGTTACTTTGCGATTCCTGCGAGTTTGAATAGGTCGCGTCCGAAGTACCTGTGCAAATGACAAACCTTGTGAATTGAAAACGTTCCGGTTTCTGCTGCGTAATATGACCTCAGGAAAGTGTTCCAATCGGGTCAGGATCCTGTACGACAAAACAATGAGTTTGATCATAATCATAAATTAACTGCTCACCCAAGGTGGCTCGGCGTTTTTGTCCAAGTGCTGAGTGTTGCGCGGCCGAGGTTCTGTGCAGTGACTGTTCAACAGAGCCAAACGGAGGATTGTAAACTGAAAACAATTTGCAGTTAATCTCATACCAAACCACTGCGATACCGATGGGAGTGTGAAGGGCGTCAAACCTTTTAAAGACTCTTCAGGCGGAATTTTTGTTTACTGATCAGGGTAGATTCGTTGAAGGACACGTCCATACACGCCCTATCCCGGAAGCGAATATGGACTCAAAAAATGCTGAATACGGGTTTGGGCACGCAGGCCAGTCAGTGAATTTGGAGTTTTCCGAGTGTTGTTGATACTTTGCTGAAATTACAATGAAATTTAGTTTAACGTTTAACGAAAGAATGAAATGAATTTATATTAAAAATGACGCGTGATCCCTTCAAAGTACGGTAAATTAAAATAGATTCTCTTCGTTCATGTGAAGGAATAATCTCTTTAGTTAATCTCCGCTACCAATCTTTGATAATTTAGATCGCGCAGAAATGCAATGTTTATTCAATTTCTTATGTAACATAAAATTCGTTTCCCCCGATATACCTATGTATTGAATTGAACCAACTGAGGGAGAACTGGCTAATAAAAATAATGTAATAATAATGATAAAAGAATAGTATTCACATGTTCACAACTTCACATCACATCACATCAAAGCAATAGTAGCAGAATAGAGAACAAAAAATATGGCGCTGCTGGCTTTTGGAGCAAAATGGCGCCCACAGCCCACTCACTGCCTAGCGAAGTAAATGTACTCTTTTTCTTTACCTAGTCCTCCTCGCTTTCCCTTTTCGAGTGGTGTCTCACTATCCCAGCTATTTAAGAAAAAATTTTACCGCAAATGCCAGTCCTGTGTCCTGTGACCAACCAGCAACGCAGCAACCAGCGCCCAACGCTAGCTAGCGATAACGGTGTCGGTGTCGTGGTTCCTCATCTGCTACTCTGATGCACTCTTTTTCACAAACAATTTTCTCGTATATTCCTTGTCCGCCGTCCGCGTTCCTATAATATTTCGTAACGATTTATAGATTTTTTTACATACATACCATCCTTAGTCCTTACATCCCACCCACTCCCAATCTTAACTTCCACGTCCATCCTCTTCCTGTCCTTGACTTTTTTTGCTTTCTCATCGGCCGCGTCCCCGTCCAAGCCAAAAAGAAGCGGCTTATCTTCGAGTCTTTGCTCGCCTTGCAAGCAATCGCATTTACTACTCAGTACTCAACGTCCCATCACGCGGACGACTTTCATTCCTCCCCATTTCAGAACAAATTTCATTCTTTTCTACAGCAACCGATTCATCACGAGACAAAAAGATGTCGAATATAGCCAATAAAACAATGAATATGTCTTCAAATAATTTGTAAGTTTAAATTATGCGTACTAGTACTGCCCCCACCCAGTTTCCAATTTTTCAGTTTCCAGTAAAAATATCAGGCTAATTTTTTTTATTACTCTATGGATTCTGAGGGCGAGGAATCCGTGTCCAGTGTCAGTTTGGACTTTGGACCGTCTGACACCGCGAAACCGGTTTCTGTAGAAATTAACCCGATTCCTGCAATAAAGCCCGAATAAAAAAAATTGAAGACGGGGGGGGGGGGGGGAGGTAAACAATAGTAGTACCAAATTATTAAATAAAACAATAGGTAATTGTGATCAATCAATTTACTTCAGCTGTAGTCCCGGGTGCCCCGGCCTCACGTGGTGCTCCTGACATCGCTAACACTGAAAATGTAGACCAAATAACCGTCTCTGTGTTAGTCAAAGGTTGCCACCTGGCATTATCACAAAACCCACATAATACATATTTGGTTTTTAAGGTGTGGGGGAAGGATGGTGTTGTCATCTGGTCGACCAAAACACACTGGCCCTGTTCATCCCGTCAAATCAGTTTGCTTCCACTCTATCGGTTTGATATCTTTTTCTGTGCAAAGATATGGAGAAACATATTTCAGCGCGATCACTTTGTGGACCTACTCGAGTATTGTGAGGAAAATCTGCGCGTTCGTCGTGTTCTAGCTTGTTTCAACAAGGCTGACATCGACCCACGCGAGGGCATTTCGCGTGCCCTCAAGTGAATTCCATTAAAAGTAAATCACATACCTTTTCCCACTTTTGCAGATGCATTGGCTTCACTCTGCTACCGCCCAACCGTTACCCAGCTGGAATTGACAAACAGTCCATCTTCGCAATGGTTTACAACATATAAGAACGAGCATGACTGGATGACAACTCGATCCCCAACCCACATCCTGGGGTACCCAATCCTACTCATCTTCTTCGGATATTTAGCACATTCTTCCATATGTAAGAAGAAATTAATCAGCCTATCCCCTTAACTCCTTTTACTAAACATCGTTGTCGATATTCTAACCATAACTACTAAGACGAACATGTTCTGGACACGATAAAATTTTCGGGAATTCGTTATCAATATATTTTCCTGGATGTTTTCTGCATTGTTAAAAGCCATATCATCTTCAAAAAACAGACCAAACGCTTCCAGATCGAATATTTGCATGGCAAAACCTCCTTGACAATCGGTGTTGGATTTGGCCCAAACTAAGGTCTTGGCAAATTTTGGCCAGCCAGGCACAAGTCGAATCGGCAGCATCGTTATGGGAAAATGGACGAATCTGCAAGAATTTTGCGGGGGCAAAGAGTTTGGACCGAGTTATGATTATGACAAGTTCGGTTTAGAATACTCAAACCAACACATATTATATTAGCTCATTCTACTCATCTCGAATGAGCTGAGTTCGGCGGTTGTCTTGTCGATTTGAAAATTTTGACCTGAAAATCCAAAAGTATCCCCCACCAACTTTGACATGTGTAACTCGGCTCAAACTGCTTGTCTGCCAAATACGTATTACCATCGATTCCTCTCGAAAAGCTGAATCTAAGACACCAAGATCGCCATAATCATTCGATTAATAAACCGATATTCTCCATTTTACTGCACTTTGCCCTTGTGTGGGCAATATACCACCGAAATTTCGCAAAACAAGGTGATTGTCTCGTCTGAATGGTGAATTACATATTTGGGTGGCGGGTGAGAGTTCGTTTGTGTGGAACCAGTTCATGGCGCTCAAGAGACCCCCAAACCATTGATTCACTCAATTCGCCAATCTATTTATTGCCAACCACCCACCAGCAGTTGGTAACCAATTTGTTATTATTATTATAGTCTCTCCAGTCAGCAGCAGCGAACACAATAATAAACAGTGTTTGTTATGCGCACCCGCAGTTCCTCGTTGTCGCTTCTTTCCTCGCTACTGCACCTCTGGCTGCTGCCTTCGCTTTCGCACCAATCCATCACTCATATAACCATGCTTTGCAAAGTGCTTTTTGTAAATTTTTCTTGATGAAATTTGTCTTAAAGGGGAATGGCCTGTACGTCTCGGGGAGGACCACTGCAAACGGATTGAGTGCTGAAAGTGCCATTCTTACCGATTTGAACATGTAAAGGAATCTCCAGAAACCCTATAACCTTTTTCCGATGTGCAGGTTTTTAATTCGGGAGAACGACGATGGAAGTGTGTCGCTGAGCGCCAAAACCAACGGGATGTGGGTGAGGGCGGATTCAGGGACGCGCTCGAAGTTGATGGCTGTCCAGCCGAACGAGGGCAGTGAAAGTGAGGCAACGGGAAGGGGGAAGAGACATTGCGCGGTCCCCGCACATTTCAGACACTCCTTCCACCAAGTTCAGGCTGTTCCAGAACTCGGATGGCACCATTTCGATCAGGGTAAGTGGGGAGGGGGCATCCTCATCTGTTTCCCGGTTCAGTCAGATTCGACCGGCAAATATGTGGGCTGCCGCAACGAAGGAAACTGGCTGGTCGCCAACATGGACTTCACGAATGGGCCATTCGAGCGATTCTATTTTGACATAGTCACCGTCCTGTCGGACACCGCGACCGCGCGAGTACCACTCCAGATAAATGCAATTTGAGGCAGAGTGCCAGAATAGTGGACCACCAAACATTTTGCTGTATAAATGAAAAGTTCACATAAAACAATTGTTCACATAAAACAATTGTGTCTGGGACTTCCACTCCCCTCTCATGAGGTTAAGGAAATGACACAGAGGAATAGCTCAAGCGACGGAAGTGGTGGTACTGGCGTGAACTAGAAGTGTGAAGTGCTTGAGTAGGCAAGAGATCCTCCCAACCTCTGGTGCAATTTGGTCAGACGGACATGTTTGTGGGGACGCACCAGCTCTGCGAAATTGCGAAATAGCCAAAGCGGTGGCCTCTGAAGGTATCGCGAATGCTGCAACAACAACGAAAAATTGGCCTTTATTTTATTTAGAGTTGCCAAAATAATGTGTACCTTAGGTAGCGTTTGTGCGCAAAATATTTGGAATGGGATCGAAACGAAGAAAATTGGACAAAAAATATTAGGAAAAGGAGGACTCGAGTCGGGGGCATTTTAGATTTAAAATTTACCTCTTTTATTGATGAACCAAACAAAAATTAAAGGCAATTTGGAATTTACGACTGCTTGAAGATCAAATCGAATCAGAAATCACAAAGAGACTGTGCAAAAAACAATTTAAAACCCGTACAATGTAGAATGTATAACCTACGCATACTTATGTATTGGTAACATCAAGTATCAACCAAAAAAATCAAAAGATAAAAGAATATGCTTTTTCCAAGGTGGTCGGACAATTGGGCACCAGATAATTTTGGACAATTAGGCACCAGCGGACAATTGGGCACCAAATTTTTATTTCAAATACTCAAATTTTCATAGAACTACATGTTAGGCTTAGACATAAGCATAAGCATAAGCTTGCCTAAATAGCCCACTTGGTTACACCTTATCCATGGTTAAAAAAATTTCCCAATTGTCCGAGTTTTTGAACTGGTGCCCAATTGTCCAAAATTATCTGGTGCCCAATTGTCCGGTAATCTTTTCCAAAATGTTGAATAAACGGACAAGGACTTAAAGACTAAAGAGTAAGTGTTCGATTTAAAAATCAAAATATGGTATTGTTTTGCAAAATTCAAGTTTTACCTATGAACTCGGATATTTTTATTTTTGGGACAAAGCGGTCGGATAACCAATTTAAACACCTTCTTTGGGAAAATTCCCATTCTGATTTTCAACAGCGTCTCCTCCGATCGGACGCCTTTCCTGCGTCTGGCGATGTGAACCCTTCTCCAAATTGGAAATTCCCCAAACACGGACAATCCCCAGCTCACCCGCTCTAGTCTCAGCGAGAGTTCCTGCTTTGTATTCCATTATTATTGTCTATCCCTTCCATTCCCACCCAGCTTATACCACAACTCTTGCCGTAGAAATCAGCCGAGGGCCAAATAAATCTTTTGACCCATTTCCCAAATTCACGGTTCTTCAGCAAGACTAACCCAAATGCACCCGGGATGCGATCGTTGCTCCCCGCCCATCGGCGTGCGTCAGACACGGCAGCATCGCCGTTTCCACTTGGCCCCTGCGTTATTATCGCCTCGCCGCCATTGTGGAGGCTCTGTTCGCCAGTCAGCTTTCGCTTCGGCCGCCCTTTGCCAGCTCTCCGTCCTTCTGGCCCAGTTGTTGCCAGTCGCCCTTTCTGCCCCCTCCCCCTTACTGACCAAAATGTCGGAGGCACCACCTGTGTTTCGCGTGATGACCTTCAACCTCTGGCACCAGGGCGAAAAGGTGCACAACGGGCTGGAGAAGATCGCTGCCCACATAAGCGCCATCGATCCAGACATCGTTGCCCTGCAGGTGGGCAAACAAATAAAGAGCTGAGAGAGGGCGGGGAAATCAAGGAACTCGGATCGGTGGAAGTGGGCAAGCACATCATCGACCTTCTGGGCACTCCCAAATGGAAAATTGCCCACGACCCGTATGCGATCGAGCCGCACACCGCGATTATCACAAAGCACGAGGTGAAGGGTGTGAATGGGAGTGCGTAATAATGTCTGCTTTTAGTTTGCGTCCGACAACATTGTTGCGCTCCAATTCAAACGGAACATCAGCGACTTCCTGTTCAGCGAGGAGAAGTACTTGAACAATTCGACGCGGATTTTCGCGACTGGCGCAAGCGTCCAGCTGAGTTTAGAGAAAGGCGTACAAACGGTGAACTTCTTCAGTCTGCACCTGGACTACAAGTCCTATGGGCCATACGCGGCTTACAACAGGCGCGGCAATGCACCCAATTCCTTTCAATCCTTCCCGCCCTCATTTACAGGCTGGTGCGGAGCGCCGACCAAATAATGGCCGGGGAGCGGAATCTGCAGGGCTACGGACGGGCGCAGAACATCGAACAGCTTTTGGCGGACGACGCCTTCAAGGCGTGCGAACGGGCGGCGGACAAACAGCCGCTGATTGTGGCCGGCGACTTCAACTCTCCATCCCACCTGGACTGGGGCGAAGAGACAAAGTGGGTAGTGGAAGTGGAAGGAACGTGAAAAAATTTGCAACACTTTTTGAGAGACATTCACGGCGGATGGACCTTTGAGTGGCCGGCCACCAAGCTGATGGCCGATGCCGGCTTCGTCGACTCCTTCCGGGCGATCCACCCGGATGTGCTCGCAGATCCAGGTCTGTGCTATACCACGTGCGTCCAGCACAGTCCGGTCCCCCCCCCCTCTCCAGGCACCACCTGGTCCACCGTGCAGAAATGGCTGGGCCCCGAGTGGGACTGGACCATTCCGGAGCCTCAGGACAGGATCGACTTCGTCCTCTACAGGCCGAGTGCCCACTTCCGCCCGCTCAATTCGTTCACCTACGCGGGTGAGGCACCGCTGAAACCGATTCCCAACCACTGGGAAAACGAATGGCCCTCTGACCACTACGCAGTGGTAACGGATTTCCAGATGCGTGAAGAAGGAGGGGACGCGAACAAAACCTCTTGGGCAACTGCAAACGGGGACTTTTTCCAGTGATAGGTGGTAATGACAATAAAAATGCACCTTTCGAGGATATTTTGTAAATTGTGCTACTCTCAGGTTGCCAAACAAAATTCTCTCATCCATGAAATGTTCCGCCAAAATATTATCCCCACATACCAGCTTCCACTATTCGACTCAATTTCCGATCAATTTTAAGTTTCGTTTGAATCCGATTGATGTTTTGCGACGAGGCGTCGGAAGGAAAGTGCTGATTCATTCCTCATTCGAGAGCAAAGCCAAGGGAAGGGCTCAAAAAGTTGTTGTTCCTTTTGCCCCGCCAAACGAGACAACCGGTGAAGTGGAAGAGGCAAAGAGGGTCGATCAATTCGCAGTTTTCTTCTATTGCCCCATTCCAAGTCCATTGCCCCAATAATATGTGTCCATAGACCCAACCCAATTGATGGAAAATATTCAGAGTTTTGGTTTGCCCTCAAATGGGGAATATTATTCCCTTCGTGTTCTGCGCACTTTCGTTCCTCTCTTTGCGGGCCGATGCCTTCTCCCTTTCCCCCATTTTTGGCGCAGACTCTTCACCGGAGAGGCCGCTGATGTGAGTTGGCTCCGTCCGAAGAATTTCTGAGCCACTCCCTCTGTGAGGTGCTACCGCGGCATCAAGTACTTCGTGGGCCAGGAGGAGATCGACGACAACGTCCGGTGCGAGACCAACACGCTGGAGAGTGTGGCCGGCCTGGACAAGTACTGCTACAAGTTCACCAGCCACACCGGCATGAGCGACTTCGTGAAGAGGGGCTGCTCCGTGGTGATTTGCTCGGTCAGTCCGATCGTGGTCAAAGCGCCAAAGTCCGTTTCCGCTTAAAGGGACTGCGCAATCTGTGCACAAGGCTGGAGTTTGAGGGCGTCCATGGGGTGATGTGCTGCTGCTCAGACACCAGCTATTGCAATGGAGCGCTGACCCTGACCCGTGCATTTTCAATTTTCTTGCCCATTTTGCTGAGTGTCCTGTCCCCATTCAGACTTTAAAAACAATTATTAAGGAATCCGTTTTAACCCTCCTTTGTTGATCCCAATTCCCAACTGCGATATTTATTACTCTCGTATTTGTTTCTTCCAACCTCTTCTCGCTATTATGGTTTGGCGGTTCGAGAAAGTGTATCGATTGTTGTTCTCGTCTGTCCCTCGCACGCGTGCTGATTCACTAATTTTCGTGCAATTTAAAATTTTCAAGATTCAAAAGGATTTTGCCCAAAACTGATTGCACAACAAACATTTTGGCTTATCGAAAATGTTTTCCTGCAGTCGCGTTCCCCTTATCAATTGCTCTAGCGTCGGCCTCAAAATCGGCCATTTTCCTCTCATCAGCATCACAATCACAAACAAAAATGTTCATCAAATGATCCTTGGTCCTCTTAAAGCAAACTCCGATTTATAGAGAAAGGGAGAGAGAGAGAGGGTCCAACTGCTTTTGCCGATTCCCCAAAATGGCACACACCCCCACTTCGCTGATTCGCCAGAACTACGCGGCCGAGTCGGAGGCCGGGGTGAACAAGCAGATCAACATCCAGCTGTACACCAGCTACGTCTACTTGGGCATGGTCTGTAAGGACCTGTCGCGAACAGTTGTCCAACTCTGCCCGTTGTCCCTTCCCGTTCCAGTCCTACTATTTTGACCGCGAGGATGTTGCTCTGCACAACATCTCGAAATACTTCAAAAAGCTGTCCGACGAGGAGCGGGAGGAAGCGGCCAAACTGATGAAGTACCAGGTGGACATTTTTCGAGAGCCAGAGCGAAAATGGTTTGTCAGAACACTCGCGGCGGACGAATCATTTTGAAGAACATCGAGAAGCCGGAGAAAGACGAATGGGGCACCCCTCTGGAGGCGTTCAAATCCGCACTGGCGTTGCAAAAGTACAACAACCAGACGCTGCTGGAGCTGCACAAAATTGCCGACAAAAACGACGACCCCGAGATGCACGACTTCATCGAGGAGGAG
The DNA here is from genome assembly GCA_013357305.1 of Radopholus similis. Lineage (NCBI taxonomy): Eukaryota > Metazoa > Nematoda > Chromadorea > Rhabditida > Pratylenchidae > Radopholus > Radopholus similis. Next base: position 7,312 of record VAHH01000642.1, on the reverse strand, counting down.
TTTCTCCGCAAGCAGGTCCAGCTGATCGAACAGCTCGGCAAGGCGATCGCCAATCTGCAACGCGTGGGCGAGGGGCTCGGCGAGTACTTGTTCGACAAGGAGCAGTTCGAGGACTGAGTGCTAGAGGAACGGACACAGAGACAGCACAGACGGGAAAAGAGTGCCGCTTCTGAGAGTAACGCTGACAGTCACTTACACACTTAGCCAGGCGAAGAATTGTTAAAAGTTCCACTGAAGTGGTTGTTGCGATCACCCCGTAATTTCAGTCGAGAAAATAAGAAATAACGAACGGTCCACGTCCAATTTTCATCGCTGGGCAAACAGAGTCAGGGGAAAGAACATCTCGTGGATTGCTCCCTCCGGGAGGAATCGAAATCTAAGGCCGCTTGAATGGAAATGGAGAGGCAGCGAGGCGAACGGGGACAAACATTGCGGGGGATCTTTTCAATTTGGAGTGGGCCACAAAAATGGCGGCAAAGTCAGGTCCCCAACTGGCCACTCCCGCCGGGCAATAAACACCATTTGGGCCCGTTCCGGACCTACAGGGGGAGTTCGAACGTAAAATTCCAAGAAAGCAAACAGAACAACGGGTCGCACAAAGGCCGAAGACAAAATCCGATGAATTCTAAATAAATTTCCACGGAATCGTTCTGCAAATACTGCCAACTTTACGACTGTTGTGGGCCATTCCTAAAATGCGCCCAAATGTGGCGAACTCTAATCGGCAGGTAGTTTTATTGCACGGCCTTGGCCAAGCCAGCACATCCCCGTTGAGTGATTCCTCCAGCATGGCGGTAAATATTAATACATAATCCCTTCGCCACTCCACCCCCGCCGCTCCCCACAGCGATTGGGCGATTCTCTCGCATTCGCTGCTCCCGATCGGCCATTTCGGTGATTAAATATGCAATTCTCAATCCCACCATTGCGAGGGTGGAGAATGAACAAAGGCTGACGGATGATGTCAACCGCTGGACCCAACCGGCGGGCCCAATTCCACTGAACCAGCCGATAAGCGTCCGTCCCATTTCCGAGTTTCGCCTATTATTCCTTCGTTCCCACTGAATGTCGGGATTCAGTGCTTCCGCTGCTTAGCACTCTTATCAGTGTCATCAGCCCGATCACACTTAGTCATTTCCCTTTGAGAAAGAAACTGGCCATCTTCAATATGGGCGATGAGGACGACCAGCAGTGCAACGTGAACGAATATGTCCTGGCAGCCAACGGATCTGCCGGTGATTTTTCATTCCGAAACCCCCGGATAACTGTGGCAACTTCGCTCATTCCCTCGCTAAGACGTATGCGGTTACGTGGGCGAACATTCGGACGCATGTGACGGCGGCGGCTACATCCTGTGGACGGAGCTGTTCTTCTGCACAGACTCCCCCCTTCTTCGGCTGCTCATCGGAGTTGCTGCTGTGCTGTTCTTCGCGTTGCTGTTCGTGCATCTGAGCACCACCGCCGACTCATTCTTCTGCAAAAACATCGCGGCAATCGTTGACATCCACCGCATTTCGCAGAACATTGCAGGTGAGTTGAGGCTAAAATCCTAAATCCTTAGTTGCACTTTGGTCGCCCGTTAATAGCCCAATCTTTGTACCTTTCATCGGGATGCATTAACAATTTATGGGCCGTAAAATTGCTCAAAAGTGTCACTCTTTTCCGCCAAAAACAGGAATAACATTCATGGCCTTTGGCAATGGAGCGCCGGACATATTCGGCAGCATCGCGTCGGTGATCTCTACCAAGCAGCCGAGGGCCGACTTGGCCATCAGCGAGTTGCTCGGCGGAGGCATTTTCGTGACCACTTGTGTGATCGCCGCAATTGCATTCTCGCGTCCCTTTCTGCTCATGCGACGACCGGTTCTGCGCGACATTTTCTTCTATCTGCTGGCACTCGCACTGCTCATTGTCGTTGCGACGCGGGGTGGCAAAATGCACCTCTGGCAGCCGCTCGGTGGGCATTTCCCTTGGTCTGCCTTCCAGCCCCCGTTTCAGCCTTCCTTCTGCTCTACGCCACCTACGCCGGTGTTGTCGTCTCAACCAATCTGTTTCGTCAGCGGCTCAGAGTTGCAGAGCGCAGAACGCAGTTCCGCAAGACGATATCGCGCTTCTCCGGACTGGTTCCGCCGAAGAGGTCGAAAGTGTGTCCGCTGCCAGGCGAAGGATTTCGTACGGTGGATCCGCGCGCGGCAGCGGATGCGGACCTACGGCGGCCGAGCAGATTCATCGTAACGCCTTCAGTCCGCGTTGAGAGAAACAATGGACCGGGTTGTGTGACCAGCATAATTGCCCTGCCTTCTGGCAGTTTGGTTGTTCCCATCGACCAGACGACTGCAACCGCAAGGCGATTCTCTGCCCGAGACTTTTTGGACTCCGGCAAATTTTTCGCAAAGGCAAATCAAGCAACACAAAATTTTAACCATGTCATCCCGGAAATAGGAAGAATTGGACGCGGACGATGGGGAGGAGCAGGTGCCGGAGAAGGAACAATCGGGCATTTCGACACCTAGCAGCACTCCACCACCATCGACCAGCGAGCAAAGGCAGTTGCTCGCCGATGAGCTCTATCGCTTTCTGGACCACGTCAAGCCCATCGACGGGATAAAGTGGCGAAATGCCAGAGGGCAAGTGCGCGTCTGGATGTGCTTCAAGGTGTGGGTCAGAGTGTGCATTCCTCTGACGCGCCTCGTTCAGACTGTCTCGCTGTTGCTGTTGAACTGCTCCGTCCCTTGTGCCTCCAAGTCGTGGTCCAAACTGACAGCCATGCTCCATGCATTCTTGGCACCGATTGTTTTCTGTTTTGCATTCGGATGTGGGCCTACAGTTTCAGTTTAAGTGTAGCAATCTAAGTTGCGTCCTTTTCAGTGTTTTGGACTCCCCTGACTGGCTCGCTAATTGTTGGCGAAATTGCACTTGCACTCTCCCTCCTGTTCGTCGTTCTCCTCCTCTTGTTCACCAGTCTCGAAAAAGAGCCCATTTGCTACAGGGTACTGTTGCCCAATGGACAAGCTGGAGCCACACCACACCCCTTTTTTGTAGAGAATAGCCGCATACACGGGTTTTTGGCTGTCATTTGCGTGGATTTACGCGACCGCTGCCGAAGTGGTCAGTCCACACATTTGCTGCGACTGGTCAGTTAAGGTTTCGTGCCCCTTCCAGATGAATGTGGTGCTCATGTTCGGCAACCTTTCCGGCATTCCCTATCCTGTTTTGGGTCTTACCGCGATCGCTTGGTAACCTAGGGAGGCAACCGCACCGCCCCAATCCATTTCAGGTCAAACAGTATTGGCGATCTGATTGCGGACGTTTCGGTGGCCCGCCAAGGTCTCTCTCGGATGGCGTTTTCCGCTGCGATTGGCGCCCCATTATTCAGTCAAAAAATAGCCACTAAATCTGAATATGAGCAGTTCTTGCCTTTTCAGATCTGATGATCGGTTTCGGGACAACATTTTTGATCGCCCAAATCCAGGGGAAATCCATCACGGTAGCGCTTTTTTTACGTGTCTGTATCCACATTTCCTCCCAGATTGCAATTGACCCGGTCACGTTGGTACAGTTCGTGTTCCTGGCCCTCTCGCTGTGCGCCACCCTCGCATTGCTGCTCGTCCAGCGATTCTTCGTCAGCCGCCTCCACGGTCTCATCCTGCTCCTTATCTACGCATTGTTCCTCATCCTCGCAGTTCTTGCCTCTCTGCACAAATTTGATCAATTGATTCACTAGTCCGCGAAAGAGAATTGAAATTTTGAACGAAAAGGGATAACATTGGATTTCCAAGCGAAATTGACCTTCACGGCATACAAACAATCGCGTTTAATGTCTGTCCCCTGTGTAAATACTGTTTCTTGTGCACAGAAAGCGAACACTAGTGTACTATATGGTCATCTTGACAAGCAAAAAGCCAAAACAAATCAAGGCGCTGGTACACTGATCGTTCTGTTGTGAGCCTTTTTCGGAGTCTTTCTGCTATTATGGTAGTACATTCATTCATCGCTGATCAGTTTGTTCGAAGGACATGGGAGGGTGGGTCTTCGCATAATCGATTCTAATGTTCCATCCTTTTAATGGCCCTTCCTTCCAATGCCTTGTCCATTCGCACAATTTTCTTGGTATCTAGATGGATCCCATCAGTAGTAATTTGTTGGCCCAAGTGCAGAAGCATTCCCAGAGTGCGCAAAAATTGTCCGATCTTTTGCGAGAGGCAATCCAACGGGAACAACGGGAACGAGAGTACCATTTTCACGCGGCCAGTCAACAATGCCAGCAACAGACGAAGACACGGGAGAACGAGGCGAAGGACCGCATTGCCAAATGGAAGTTGGATTTTGAGCAACAGCTGCAGAAGCGGTGCCGGAGAATGCGCCGTCAGAGGAACCTGATCGACCGTCTCACTCTCCGCCAGAACATTCAGCGCCTAAAGGTCGGTCTGAACTGCCTACTCCCTGATAGTTAATTTCTAGTCTGGCGATTTCGGCGCAGTTCACCATGCTTCGAGCCCGAACTCAGATTCGTTACGACGACGTCGGTACGGGATTGCGGTGGGCGAAAACGGCAAGGAAAGACTGGTGCTGCAAAGGGACAATAAGCAGCGCCAGTTGGTGGCCGTGGAGGACACTTTTGACACTTTGCGAAGCTGGCACGCGAACAGTGGCCAGCACGGGCTGTGCAAGAACCTCATCTACGCAGAGGCCCGCCAAGTGTTCGCCAACATTGGTCGCTGCGTACTTCGTGACTTCCTGCGCGGATGCCCCGAGTGCGCAAACCCATCCCCATTGCAGTAAGATGGACGCGTTTCTGAAACCCTTTTTACGTCTCTTGGCCAAAAGCAAATCTTTGACAAATAAATTACAGGTCGCTTCGAAGCGCCAAAGTTAATACAGAATGTGCATATAGTTTCGTTGTGAAAATTCACGGTAGCCATCAAAATCGAATGGCCGGCTACCCGATCAAGTCCATTTCGCTGTCGGTACCTCTGCCTTCTGCATCTGCAGCCGCCCCTTCTACGACTATGCTGACAGCCAGAGCCACGCTCTCTCTCCCGCTCACTGACAGCGTCCTCTTCCGGTGCATTTCCGTGTCCACCTTCGCCACTACCGCATGATCCTCTTCACCAATTGTATCTTCGCCGTCGGTGGTTGTGCTCCCCTGCAAAAGAGATTCCACGCGATAAGGCTGTAAAAGCCCGTCCACCTCGTCCTCTTGTGGTTGCTGTCGTTCAACCAATTCGATTGCCAATATCTCTTGCCATTTGGCTAAGGCCTTTTCTCGTTCCGCCGCTTTGTACCAAAGGCCACCGCCGTCGTAATCGACCGCGCGGACTCCAATTCGCGCAGCGATCAGCCGTTGAACACGCGCTGCAAAATCAGACGATGTCTCGTTGGCACGTCGGTGTTGCGGAGCTTAGAATTTAAGGATTGATGGGCAAACGGAAAACAAGAACTCACCCAAATAGTAGACATTGTAGACGATAGCCCAGGAAGTGAGCACTCGGAACAGATAGTGGAGGAAATTGTTCTCGCTCCAATAGGAATCGCCGAACCGTGGTTCCTGTCTTTAATTTGAGCATTATACGTAAAAGGTCTAAAAAGCCATAGTCACTTTATTGCCACCGGATACACGGTCACGCCTTCTTGAAAGACGGCGCGTCGAAATTGGAGCACCAGTGCGTTGTTGGTGCAGTAGCCTTCTGGAAAGAGGAGCACCGGCCCGGACACCCGTGCCGCCTCAACCACTTGGACACTGAATTGGCGTCGCGACTCCGCGTCTGCACGCTCCAGCCACAGAGCTGGACACACCTTGTCCACCAAGTTCTCAAGTACCCAAATGAAGCCACGATGCTTCTGACCGGTGACCAAGTAGAGGTGTTCCTGGTCCAGTGGAATATCTCCGAACATGACGTGCACATCGTTTGGTGATAAATGGTTGGCACAGATAACACCTCAACCAACCGCAAATAATCATTATGATCATTATTTTGCTAGCTCCATTTACCCGGCCGCTTAGGTCGATATTCCTGACCTTCAAAGCGCACAATAAAGCCACATCCGGCAGTGTACAGCTTGCTGTATATGACTGCGATACGCGTTTTTACGCGTGCTGACAAAGGACGCAGCACATTCCAGACACAACAGGCGATCAGCGTGAACAACGAGGCAGTGATGAACGCACAGCGGATTGGGAACAGCGTGCAAAGTCGGAATGCTAGAGATGCGTACAACAAAGCGACGAGCCAATGACGCTGCCAACGCGTGTGAGACAAATTGAATGAGGTGGAGTGTTTGTGTTTCGGCAGTCGCAGCGGATTCAGTTCGTAACGTGTATAGTCTGGGGCAAGCACAAACCCGCTGCCGACATCTTCCTAGCATTGTGAGTTGTAGACAAAATTTAAAATGGAACGCACTCTTGCAATCGACTCAATGCCTTGTCGAGAAAGATTGATGGCTATTTCGAATGGGAAGATGTTCGGGCTGGCGGACGTTGGTTGTACCAATTCGAAACTGCTCGCATAGGAATCGGCCCCACTTTCGCTGCCACTGCACGGCTCAAACACGTCTGCGTGTTCTTCGTTGTCTGAATCGTTTGTCAGGTCGCAAGCAGAAGTGGGGCCGATCAATTCGAGTGCATGCTGGCTGCGAAGCTACATAAAACGGGAGATCAGCGGAAGGGCTATTTTATAGGCAAATTCCTAACCTTCAGAAGCTTGTCTTGTATCCAAACCACAGCGTCAATATACCAAGAAGCCAGTACTCCCCAATCCTTATTGCAAAAAATTAATCCTACACCGATAAGGTAAATTGAGCCGATCAAGTAGAGGTAAGCATTGAGTAGTTGCGAGAATACTTCGCCCAGCCACATTTGGTTGCACAGCAATAAATAATATTCTTGACCTTGAATAATTATTTTAAGATTAATACTTAGTTCAATAGCGGACAAGAAAAGAAATTCCCGATAATAATAAATACAAAATTTTGTTCATTAGCTGACGAACAAACGCTAAAATAATAAATATGAGTTGGGAACACAACACATTTATTACTAGGGCACGGATTTATATTGATTAAAAATCTCCAAATATTGAAATAAATATTGACAAAAAATGGTCAAATATTGATTAAAAAAACGCCATATTTTATTCCGTGCAGTTGCAAATACATAGGTACATTTCAAGGTTTTCCGGAGTGAAATTGGTCCCGTTTTTTGCGGTTTTTAGACAAAAATTTCATTACAAAAATGCAATAAAAATTGCAAATTTAGCTATTTTGGGGCCCAAAAACCTATTTTGAGCTGAAAACAAAAATAGGTGCCTATTTT
>VAHH01000641.1:0-24192 GCA_013357305.1 Radopholus similis | reverse complement strand
TAAATAGCAAGTCGCTAGCTCCGTTCCTTCCGGAGTTATGACTCTCGTCGCCGGGATGGCCGTCGCCGGGATGGGCGTGTGCGTTACTGCTAGGTATTCATTTCATTTTTTAAACTACTCAATGTGTGGTGTGGCAAAATGTCTCCCCGTCCCAACTATTTACAGAGCCAGTACGCCAGTAGTACTATTTGCCGTTTTCCTTATCTGCTTTCCAGATTTGGAATAGAAACTTAGAAACTGATATTTGGTTCAAATAGCAGTATGAGATTGATGATCAATTTGCTGTTTTTTGTTGTTTACTGGAACCTGCCGGAGCCACACAAACACCCATCGCCCCTCACCATGCGCAGTTTACACCGTTTGTCAACTGCAACTCGCCCATCTGCCGTCCGTTCCCTTGTTCCCTTTCGCCCTCTCTCAGTCAAGATCAAAGGCACATCTATCTCCCCCAATAGAGGCCACCTCCCCTGTGTTCCCTCCGTTCCACCCCACTCCTGTCACTTTCGCTCAATCTCCGGCCCAGCCCATTCCCTCAACTCCAACCCTAGCTAGCCTTCCCCTCCCCCAATCCAATCTCTTGCTGTAGTGTTTGTCCGGGCAGTGCACCGAATTTCCGCTTCCATTCAATTTCGATCGAACGTAGGAACGTACACAGGGCAATTATTGCATAATTGCACGACTAGAAAAAACAAAGTACGGATATACAATATAACGATAAAACATTAAAATATATAGTTATCGTTTTCAATTTTGTGACAAATTCTGCACTCCATTCCACTTTGAAAATTATGGCCTTCTCCGGCGGCAGTTTGCTCGCCTCCTGCTCCATCGCCCTGTTGGCCGTTGCAGTGTGGTTCAACGCCAGCAACTTCAGTCCCAAGGAATTTCGGCGAGTCCCTCTGCGAGAGCAAAACAAATGTTCCGTTTGCAGCCTGCCCCCTCCTCCGCCGCTGACCGGCCCATTGGCCCTGAACAAGCCGAAGGTGCTGGAGAAGCTGTTCGAAGGGCAGCAGCTGATAGGGCCGGAATCGCTGGTGGTGGAGAAAAGTGGGGGAACAGTTTGGGGACAGCGCCAGTCTCGGTCTGTTTGAGACGTGATCTACACGTGCAATGCGGACGGGAGGTGCGTGAAGATTGTGGACGGGAAGGTCCAGAAGACCGTGCACATGTCTCCGCACAAGAATTGCGACGGTAGGCGGATGCTTTGGAGTTTTGGAGTTATGGCGGTGCCTCCAGTTTCCCGCAGCACAACGCCCTATTGCGGACGCCCGTTGGGCATTCGGCGCTACAACGCGAACCAATTCATTGTGATAGACGCGGTCCTGGGACTGTTCGCCATCGATTTTGAAAAGGGTATGATGGAGTGGGGACTGGGGAATTGGCCATTCAGGAACAGGGACTAAGGAGCTGCTGTTCTCCAGTTCCCGGGTGCTGGACGGAAAGCGCTTCCTCTTCCCCGACGACTTCGACTTCGTCGACAACGACACCGTGGTGTTCAGCGACGCGTCCACCGGCTACAGCTACCACGACTTCCCACTCTCCTTTCTGGAGAACTCGCAGGATGGACGGTGAAAACAAAAACAGGAGTTGCTGACGGAATATACAACTGATGTGCTTGGGCCAGACTGGTCGAGTTCAAGTTGTCCACGGGCCAAATGCGGGTGCTCGCCGACGGATTGAGCTTCGCGAATGGAGTCCAGGTGCATCCGGACAAGCAGGCCAGTGCCCATTTTGGACGCACACATGCGCAGAAGGACGCTCTATTCCGTTCCAGTCGGTGGTGTTCTGCGAGAGTGCTGCCGCCCGAGTGCAGCGGTAGACCACTGCTGGGGCCATTCCGATCACTGTCCGCTCAGGTACTACTTTGCCGGCCCCAAAAGGGGGCGTCAGGAGCTGTTCGCGGAGAACCTGCCCGGCTTCCCGGACAACATCCGCACCTCGGCCTCGGGCAAGTCCTTCTACCTGGCGCTGTTCGGCCACCGCAGCGAGCACAGTCCGCACCTGGTGGCGGACACAATGGGCGCGCGCACTCTGCTGAGGAAGTTGCTCTGCGAGCTGACCAGAGTGCTGCCCGACTGGGCGATGCACACCCTGCTGCTGCACTCCACCTCCTACGGAATCGTGCTGGAGCTGGACCTGGACGGGCGAATTGTGCGCTCGCTCCACGACCCAACCGGCGGAGTGATCAACTGCATTTCGCAGGTGCCCCATTGCTTGGCCTGGGTTGGCGCCATAACTGCTCCCACAGGTCAACGACGACGGCGGCGACTACCTCTACTTGGGCAGTTTCGCGATGCCCTACATTGGACGCATTTCCAAGAACTGAAAATCAACAATTCCAGCAAAACACAACAAACAATTGGCCTTTTGCGTATTTAGCATTCTGTTTGAGTAAATTCGAACACAACTGTTTTGGACAACGGTTTAGAGTTTATAGACCTTTTAACTTTTAACCTTGATAGAGATGAATAACATATGTCTATGTTCATCACTTTTCAGTCACAGTTTTTGGGGGAAATTCAAGGACTGGTGGGTGCTCGTCCTTGGCCGATTGTGAGTGCGTGAATTAATTCCCCCTGTCCCATTTTACTCGCTTTCGGTTTGTCCAGGGCTGTGGTGTCTCGGCCCATTTGACTTTTCTTTGCCAGCCACATGAGTCGGTTCAGTTCCAGTTTTCTTTTCGGCCTCATCCTTCAACTGTGCTGCTCATCTCGTGGACAGAGGGTGGGCAGAGTCCGCCGTTCCCTGGTCCCGGAGAAGTCCAGCCAGCTGGCCAGTTGGGCATTCGCATCCCATTGTTTCGGTTCTTCCAGGTCTTCCTGCCCCAGAGGGTCAAATTCGAAGACCAGCCTCCCGAGGTCAAACGGAAAATGAATGGCCAATGCGAACAGTGAGTGAGTGACATTTCCCCACTTTTGCAGCTGCTTCCCGACTCAAAACGCGTCCAATTCGGCCCATTGCCGCCTCCGCCAGTTTGCACAATCAAATCTGACCGTAGATTTGCATTCATTTCCGCCAGGTCAAGCTCAAACCGAGCGAAGTGCCCAAACAGGTGTTGGACGCGAATCCGCCGAACAAGGAGGTGCTGGAGCCGCCGCCCCGACGGCTGAACAAAGTGCAAAGGGCCATGCAGCAGGGAACGGTCAGGGAGACGAGGGTGGTGACCAAGAGGAAGAAGAAGAAGAAGAACGGATGGAAGGGGGCATTTGAGAATTGATCCCCACATATCATGGAGCTGAATGGGCCAATGATTTGCATTTGGCCGGTTCAGTGGAATTCTGTCCGATTTTCCGTACCAAAGCACTGAGCCAACCAACCAACCGTTCGTTCTCCAATTTTGCTTCGACTACAATTGCTGGCGTAAAACGAACAATGGGGCCGAGAGGGGGCAGCGAGTGAGGAAGAGGAGGAGCCAGCCATTCCTTCTTTTCCCGTTTCCCAACGACAAAGGGAGCAGCACTAGGCGGAGAAACAAACGGCCAGTCCAAAAGTGTGTCCGCGGCCATCCAAAGGTCCACCCATCCCTCCGCTGGAATGGCAATTTCCCGCTTTATTGGCGCCCAGCTGAGGCCAAAATGGATGCGTCTAATTAAGCAGCTGCTCCACGTTTCGAGTTCTATGGGCGCTTTCTAGTTTCCACAATCGAACAATGTGACTCCCAACAACAAAGCGATGTTTTTGCGCAGATAAATTCCATTTCGACAAAGGGCGAAATCGGATTCATATTTTGCGTTTCCCCCAGTTTCCCAGTCCCCCACTCTTCCAATCAGATAATCGCCCCAATGCGCCATTGTGGAGTCGTTTTCGTTTCACTTCCATTCGATTCCCGCCGCCAACTTTCCCCACTTTAAGCGATTCTTCCGCTCCAGAAAGCAAGTGTCGGCACAAAAAGGGAGGAGAAGCAGGAACAGGGGCAGGTGAGGAGACAGGAGAGCACAACATCCTGTACCCTCCCTCCTGAGGCTGTCCAGTCCCTCAATCACTCACTCACTCATTATTCCCATTCATTCCCCTGTTTTTGCAATCAGCAGCCATTCGGGCGGAGGGCACAAAGTGCTTTCGCCTTCCGCCCAAATCCGACGCACCCAAATCGGAGTCACAGAAGACAGGGCCAATCCCAAAAAGCATTTGCAGGGGATTAACGGCAGAAAGCGACTTGTGGAGAGAGCGGGGGAGTGCTAACACATATAACTAACTGGATGGACCTCCGCAGCTGTTGTTTTTTAGTTATCCCCCAGCACTCGTTCATTCCCCCATTCGCTCTCCAATTAGGCGAAAGCGAGAAGGGAGAAGGGGGAATCGATGTGTGTTTGGGTGATTGTCGGCGGTTGTCTCAATGTCTCCCCTTTCCCCCTGCACACTTTGCAACTCTCCTCTGCAAAACAGAAACAACAACAATGGAAGATAGAACTCGCCCAAAAGGAGGGAGCGGATAATCCCCGGGGATAAGACGGAACAGCAGCAGCAGAGGGACCAAGGGACCCGACCGACCACCAGTTCCTCCTCCTCTCCCCCTGTTCACCCGAAATTAGTAAACGATGGCAATTATTTGGAGGCGAAGGACTTAGGTACTAAATACGTAAATACTCACATAGACATAGGTACATACATAGTACAAGTACAACCCCTCTCCCTGTTCCCCTCCTTTTCAACAAAAAGAAAAAATAAGCGGTCACCCGAAGGCAGAGCAGCGGATGGATGTTCTGCCGCATTTAGCGTTTAACCCAGATTCCGCCGCATCCGCGGTTTTGGAGCTGCGAGTGCGTGTGTTTGTGCCTTATCTGTCTGTCGCTTCGATCGATCCCCCTCCCTCCCCAGTGCCTCTTTCAAAATCCAAACTTAGTGAAATATGTCCGTTGAAGGTCATTCGGACCCATAAATGGCGGAGGGGCCCCAGCCAGACCAACTTTCGCGTCCATTTGCAGTCCCTTTCCGCGCAACTGCACCCTTTTGATGAGTGCCAGTGCATCCCTCCAGGGGAAAGTGTTTGCTCTGTCCGCGCGATGCGATCCGTGGTTCCGTTCTCCCCGCCGATTCGCCCGCCAACACAACTCGCTGGAGTGATAAAAAGCGAAAGATGATTGAGAGCGGGGGCGCAGAAGCCAGCACAAATCACTTCTTTTTGCGAATGCGCGATTCAGCGCAGCGGATTATATTTGGGCGCGCGACGGTCAGGCCGCCCCTCCCCCGCCTTTGCTTCTTTATTAGCCCAATCGCGCGACAGCTCTCGACCGGACCCAGCCTCTGATCGGCGGCGCTTCTCCTCATCCGCCGGGACATCGATTTGGGCTAATCAATCGGTCGGTCAGCGGAGGAGGAGGAGGAACCCGCAGCAGAGCACGCTCTCCAAACTCCAACACCACATCATCCATCCATTGCGCGTCATTCCAAAACCAAATGCCCTCCACCCACTGCCCTTTTATTGTTCTCCCAAATGTCCCGCCGATTGTTTGGCCCTTCCGCTGGTGAAGAGCCTTCACCATTCGTCATAATTGTTTGACCGAATTGGGACACACTGGGGGAACGGGCCTCTCTCTCTCTGTCTTCCCGTCTCAGCCGCAAACAGTTTAAACGAATGAATGAGGAGGAGAGAGTGCGCAGCGCAAATTAGCAACAAAAGGGCGATTGTGCTACTGCACACACAATAAATGGGGTGTGAACAGAAAAACCCGCAAACCGGCAAATGCCCCCCCCCAAACGGTCAATATTGTACGTTTTCGAAGTTGTGTGCTCCCCTAGCGAGCGAGTGTTCCGTTCAAAACAATATTCCCCCGCCCAACGGCCCATTCATTGACTGTGGGTGGGGGCCCTGTTGGTCGTTTTGCCCTAGCAACAGGCTAATAAGTGGATTGCGCATTGCTGTGCTGTTGTGCTCTGCTTCTCCCCTTTATCCAGTTTGTGTGTGCGATTGTTCGATGATTTGAGCGATTGACGACGCACAATTGGCGGGGAATGGGGAATGGGGGAGGGCCAGTTTTGCTGGGGCAAAATGCAGAGGGAGAAGGAATGCGCACCGATGGACAGCCAAATGGCGGTCGACCGTCTTTTTAGTGCCAATTCCCCACTTTCAGTCGGATCATTGGCCAATTCCAGTTCCCGCCAAAATGCTCCATTAGAGCGCTTTGCTGTCCAGCGCCAGATGAGCTGATCCCGCCTTTGGCCAGCCACTTCCGGCTCAACCCCCGAGAGTCGAGAGATGCTGCTGTTCCCGAGTGCCCTCCTCCCGTTCGCTCTTGCGCTCTTCCTCTCAGTGGGCTGTGGTGCCGAACAGCAGCAGACTGACCGCAGTGAAGAAGAGGAGCCGGTCGCCAACGAGGAGCTGCTTCTGGGTCGAGAGGACAAACAGGTCGAGGGAAATATTGTATTTTGGATTTGGCACTCAATTAATCAAAAGCTCGTTCAGAAGTTGGCCCCGTGCGATGTGTTCGACCCGTTCAAAGTGGTGCCTGCGGAGGGCGGGCACTTCCAGCTGGGAGGGGCCTTTCCCCTGCACCGGGAGGACTGTCTGCGCCTGAGGCCCTCCTCCGTGCAGGACGTTGTGGCCATTCAGTGGACTCTGGGTTCGGCAAAGGGATGCACCCACCCAATCGGAGAGTGTCCATTCAGCGCACTGGAATGAGCAGAAGAGCGAATCCTCGGCCTCGCCGGAGGGCAGACGCCGCCCAAAAGTGGGCCTGTTCGCCGGGGACAGTTGCACTCGGCCGAAGGAGGTCTCGTCTCGAGAAGGGAACAGACCAACAGACATCTGACCTCCCCTTTGCAGGCCATTTTGCAGTCCCTCCGCTTTCTGGACAGCGTGGGCTATCTGGAGCCGGCAGACTGTTCCCCCAAGACGAGGACTCCAGAAAGGCGTCCCAAACTGATCGGTAGGGAACACTGCATACATACCATATATACATATGCTTCTGTTCTTCCCGTTTGAGGCATGTTCGCGCCCAGGGACCGCCAGTCCGCGGACGCCACTGCCCAAGTGCTGTTGGCCACTGTGCCCGTCGGCGCGTTCAGTCCCGCCTCGGCACAGGCCCTGGCCGATGCGGGCGTGCGCCGCTTCATCACAACGGCGCCCCTCTTCTCCGACTTTGTGCGCGTCCTGGTCGCCCTGATCCGGATGCTCCAATCGGATTTGGTGCGACATTTGGCCCTCCACTCCAACAACTGATCCGGCCATTTGAGGTCTCCATTGTGGACCCCGGCGAAGACTACGCACTCACCCCGCTGCTGGTGGACCAGCTCAAGTCTGAGGGCATTTCGGTGGCAGAGGTGGGAGTGAATTGATTGCGTGTGCATCTCTCATCCCAACTCCATCTCACTGTCCAGATCATCGCTTTCGACCATCCAATGCTGCCCAACATTCTGGCCATTAGCGATGCGCAAATTGTCGTCTCGCTGGTCCCCAACCGAGTGCTGAGGGAGACAAAGTTGGGCGAACTGGCGTCGCTGAGGGAGCTGCGCAAGGTCTGGGTGGGCATGGAGCTGGAGACGGAGGGACTCGAGGCGGAAGAGGCGGCCGACCGCCCGGTGGACTTCTTGCCGGCGGAGAACGAGCAGATGGGCAGTGCCAAGCTGCAGGTGCCTGTTTTTGCATTCAGCGCATATTCCTCCCACCTGTTCCAGTTCATCTCCATTCGGCGGCACCTGCGCTCCCTGAATGAGTTCAACGCGTATTTCCTGCGCGTGCTGGTCTCCAACCACGCGCACTACTCCCTGTTGCGGGCCTACGTCCAGCAGGTGTACGGCTGCGCAGATACAACAAAGGCCAACTGCTCGGCCGAGTTGCTGGCGCCCGAGAGGCTGGCGCAACTGCACAGGTGGGCGACAGCGAACACACTGCGGCAAATGTGAAGCCCCTTTCAGACAGTCCAGTTCGGCAGAGGCAGCAATCCTGCTGACCTACGCCTTCGTCAGAACCGCGGAAAAGGTGCAAGCGAACGAAGAGTTGCTGCAGAAATGGTAGTGCCCATTGGAGGGTCGCCCAATTTGCTCCGCGTTTAGCTCCTCCAACCCGTCTTCCGCGAAGTGCCACGAGGGCATTCGAGCCGAGCTGCTCGCTCTGTCCCCCGACGAGCTGGGCAACGTCCGCCTGCCCCCCGGCTTTGCCGACAAATTGGCCCAAATGCGCTTCTTCGAGACGTCGGAAGGCCACATCCAAATGGCGGGCATTGAGCTGGAGGCGATTCTGAAGGAGACCGAGGGCAGGGACGGGGGCAGTCTGTACAGGTGGTGCACAGCCCGGGAGAATGGCCAATGTCAATGTCCGATTCTAAGGCTGCTGGAGCACAAGACCGGTCCGACAAGTGACGGCACCACACAGCGGTTTGCCCTGTCCCCGAGGCTGCAACAAGTGCGCTCCCGCTGTCACTCCTACAGGTACTACGGTGACTTCCGAGACATTCGGAATTCATCCCTCCTTACCTATGTTGCATCTCGTACCGTTCAAAGGCCCTACTGCATCGGCAAGTGCGAGTCGGCCACCCAGCGGCGGGACCAGCGCACCTTCCTGAGTGTGCCTCAGCAGTACGCGCTGTTCGTGGCGGCCATGTTCGACCTGGGCGGACAGAACTGCGCCAAGCAGGGTGCGAACGAGGACGAGGGCGTTGCGCTGCCGCTCGCCTTTGTCCACTCCATGTCCACATTCCGGAAACAGCACTCGCCCCAGTCGGCGCTGTTCAGCCCCGCGATGGACATCGGCGCCTTGTTAGTGGACACTTGTGCCAGTGGGCGCGATCTGCTGGAGTTCCTGGTGGACTCGGAGCGGAACTGCTACAAGTTCGCGCAGGCAGAGCGCAACTGGACTGTCGCGGCGGGGGCAACAATCGGTTGGCCGAATGACGCGCATTTGAGGAGAAAATGATTCGTCTCGAGGCTACGTGTTTGGGGCGGAGCAGGCGCACTCCTCGGAAGAGGGCATTCTGCGCGCCATGTTCAGCCAGCCCTCCGAGAGTCCGGTGCTCAAAATCAGCGATGACCAGCAGAGCGAGGGAGAGAAAGCGGCCGCAGGTATCGAGGGCCTCTTCGCCGAGGGACCGACGCACAGGGCGATTGCCACTGGGCTGGCCCAGTTCCTGAAGCGGATGCACTGGCAGTACGTGAACATCGTGCTGGACAGAAGCGTAATTGCATTTGGTTTCGAACCCGCCAAAACACATAGAGGCCATTTTAGGACGCCAACTCGGTGGCCCTCTTCAAGCAGTTCGAACGACTCTCTTCCGTCGGCATTTGTACCGCCGATCTGGTGATCGTGGGCAAGGGACGCGACGCTCAGGAAGAGGAGGAAGGGCGGAAGGAGGACGAGCAAAAGCAGCACAAACGCTCCGCCGGAATGCGCGAGGAACAGCGCCGGTTCGGCGGCCTGAGTGCCAACGTGACTCTGGTGTTCGCCTCCAGCAAGCAGGTCATTCAGATGATTGGCCCAATGCGGAACCAGCAAGCACATTTTGAAGGCAGCCGAGTACGTGAGAGCGCAGCTCCGGGGCGCGGAAGAAGCGGGGCCAGATGGCAGTGGTGTGCCCGCAGTGCACATAATGGTGGGGGACGCACACGACTTCCACCTGCACGACCCGGTCAACCTGGCCCAGTACGCGGGAACGCTCTCGTTCCAGGCCAAGGCAAGCCACTCATGGTCCAGAGGCCTATGCCCATCATTGGTTCCAGGATGTAGTGCCTGCGGAGTTCCGCCAGTGGCTCCAATCGGTGACTCCGCTCTCGCTTCCCGAGGCCTGGTTCTGGCGCCACGTGGAGAACCACTGGCACTGCTCGCTGTTGGTTCCCCTTCGCATCAGAGTCCTTCCACCACTCCCCAATGCGAAGGTTCCGCGACAGCATCGACCGATTCCACGGGCGCATGTGCACCGGGGAGGAGCGGCTGGACGTGAAGCGGATGGGCCGGCTGACCAGAGCGGGCTACCTGGCCAAGGGCGTCCACAGACTGCTCTCGGCCGTGGATCGGGCCCACAAGAGGTGCACTTGCATTCGGCACGGGCTGCCCAGACCGCCGCTTTCAGACTGTGCCCGTCGGACGAGAAACTGTGCGAGGCATTCACACGGGAGGGACGCCGACTGACTCGCGAGTATCTGGCAAAGAGCGCGAGGGAGGAGCGGGAACAGGCGTTCGAGATGTACGAGATGGTGCCCGTCGACCACCACGGTGAGCAGGAGCACACTCCGAGCTTCGGACGGTGGGCGATTAAGGGAACTTCGACTACTCGCTGATGGCCAACCTCTCCGTGGTGGCGTCGTCCCCCTCGGAGGGCCGGTTCCACCTGCTGGCCGAGTATCGTCCCTTCGCCTTTGGAGTGCCGCTTTCCGGTGACTCGGCCACCGTCGTCACGCGGTGCCGTCTCCCATTCTGCAGATGTCCGACGGGAAAGTGAGCAATCGCCGAAAACGAGTACGCCCACATTTTGTGCAGAAGGGACGACAGCGACGTGTTGGGCCGGAGTTCCTACATCCGAAGGGAGCCGGCCCGAGTGGGCGACAACGCCGATGTGGACGAGGGAATGGCGCTTTTCGCAGAATCCGACGACCCGGTGCCTTCTCCTTTCCTCAGCCCGAAGGCACTCACCCTTCGCATTCCCACCCCAAGGAGGTCCGCCAACTGGGCTCCGCGGCGCTGGACCAGGAGTCGGACTGGGCCATCCGGCTGATCCTGCTCTCGCTCTCGGCGCTGCTCACCGCCATCGCAGTGGCCACTCTGCTGCTGATCCTCGCCAAAATATGGCGCCGCACCATCCGCGGCAGCCAGTCCCTGGGCATTCTGCTGCTGCTCGGCATTATCACCATGCACGCCAGCGCATTTCTGTTCGCCACCAACGAGTGGGACAACGCACTGGCACGTTCTCTTCGCGGCACGTTGAATGAACCCGGTTCCATTTGGCTCAGATTTGCCATTTGCGCGTCGCCCTGCCCGCCCTGGCGCACTCCCTGTGCTTCGGCGTGGTCATCGTCAAAGCGGTGCAGCTCCGCAACGCGGAGGCGCTGGCCGGCATGGGCAGTGCTGGACTGCAGATCAGCTACTGCAACTACTGGCTGCTGCTGTTCTTCATTTTCGCCGTTCAGGTGGACACTGTGTTCGTTTGTCCATAGTCCTCACCCCCAACCAAAAGGTGGTCATTTGCCTCCGGTCGCTGGTCGCCGACTTCCTGTGGCCGACCGCCCCTTCCCTTGCGCCCCCTCCGTTCCTGTTCCGGTGCTCCCACTCGTCGCCCGCCTTCCTGCTTGCCCAAGTGTACACCTTCCTTCTCCTGTTCCTGGCTCTGCTGCTGAGCGCCCAAAACCGCTCCATCAAGAGGAACTACAAGGCAACGAATGCCCCTGACAACCAATTCGGGGGTTACCCTTCGCTTCAGGAGGCCAAGTGGCTGTTCGTCACCTCCCTCGTCTGCACCCTGATTCTGTGTGCCTGGGCCGCCTGCCATGTTCTGGTTTGGCCTCTCCCACAGAATATCGCTCTAACAGTGTCCATCTACCGTCCAGGTGAGTGCCCCGCACCTGCAGTACCTGACCGTGCTGGAGCTGCACCTGGTCGGCTCCATCCTGCTCGCGTTCGTGTTCGGCCCCAAACTGTACGTGCTGCTGTTCTTCGAGCCGGTGGTGGTGCAGTGCGCCTATGAGGGCGGCGCTGGGTGCGACGGCAAGGCGGTGGACCTGTTCGAAGCAGGCAGGCGAATGGGGTCGGAAGGGCCCTTTGACAAGCTTTGCGCTGAAGAATGGGCCCCGGTGGAGGAGATGCGCCGCCAGGGCAGTGCGCACTCGCCCACGGTCAGTTCCGGGGGCAGCTGCCACGGCGGGAGCGGAAACAGCGCCGCCAAGCGGATGAACAGTGCGAGCACCTCGGCCGGAGAAGAGCGCCCGGCCGAGGACGAGCGAGTCTCTTCCGCCTTCCAGACCATCCTGCGCAAGAAGACCAGTGTGGGCAGCACCAACGGGGCACACCGCGTCCAGAGGAGTGCCTCCGGCTCTGCCAAAGGCCGCGGCCGGGAGGTGCTCTGCAGACTGCCGTCGAATACCTGAACACGACTGGCACACACAATCGAGTATTTGGGCATTGTTGCGCAACTGTACAATCGGCAATCCGAATGATTTAGCATTACTTCCCGTTTTATCGGTAATATAAATAATAAATATAATGATATGGTGTGCTGACTAGAATACGTAAATATTTGAAATGTATGGCAAGAACAAATAAATATATGTATTAATTTTGAGAAAGGGCGCATGGGAAAGGTTGCTATTAGCGGAACCATAAATGTTTGTTTGGCGACAAACGGTGCCAATTGTGGCTGCGCCATTTGCGCGCATCGCGTGCCGATCCCCCACGCAATTAGTGCTCGTGGCCGTCTGCCGTCCCGCCGTCCCGGACGGTGGCCTTTCGGGCGCCGCCCAGAAATGCCAACTGCTCCCGGACGGTGGCCCACTTGAGGGAGTAGTGCGTCAGGCGCTCGAACACCGCGGTCCGGTCGGTGTGCGGGATCAGCGAGGTCAGACGGCCCCAGGCCAGGTTGGACGCGCCCAGCACCGCGTCCCCACGGGACCACACGCTCATCTGGGGAAAACACTCTGATGAGGGTGGAGGCCCAACGCGGAACGGACAATTATGTCCCCTCCGATTAAGTGCTCACAATGTTTTTCGCCTCGCGCGGACGCCCCTCCCGGTTCAGGTGCTGCAGCATTGTGGCGTAGCGGCCCTTGGAGTCTCCGCATTTGGCCGCAAAGTGCGGCGACTGGCACTGCTGGGGGTCCCCTCCGGCGCAGTCCGAACCGGTCCAGAAGCCGGTCTAAAGCGGCGGCAAATGGACCAATCGGTGCCTCGAAAGGACGCTACATTTTTGCCGCAAGCAGCGAAGTTGCGCGCCAGCTGCTCATCGGCGCAGATGCACAGCCCGTAGTTGGCGCCGGCGATGCCGATCAGCGAGTGCACGCGGTGGACCAGCGGCTTGCCCAGGAAGCACTTGGCCAGAGTCTCCGCTGTGCCCCTCTTGTCGCCCTGGTCCTCGGCCTTCACCACCTCCGTGAACGTGTGCCCGTGGATGAGTTGGCGCGCCAGCGTGACGCCCATCGAGTGGGCCACGATGTCCACCTGCTGGGCGCCCGTGTACTCCAGCACCGCCTCCACGAAGCGGCGCAGACGCACCACCGTGGCGCAGTCCATGGCCCTGCAGGGGAATGGCCCTTGTTGAGATGTTGCCCGTCCATCAGTCCCACCTGTGCAGGGCGTTGGCCAGGTCCCTGTCCCCGTAGGTGGTGGCGTACAGCTCGGCCGCGGAGTAGCCGTTGGCCAGGAAGTGCTCGATGGAGCCGCTCCAGCCCTGGGCCCACTCCTCGGCGCCCTGGGCCAGCGCCCCGTCCGAGTTGCCGTGGATGAACACCACGGGGCGGTGTTTGAGCTGCAACCGGCGGACACTTTTTGGGCAAGACAATGGCCAAAGAATGCCCGCGCCCAATTGAAGTACAAATTTTAATTGCGAAAGGGGACAGAGGCAAAACACAACGGCTACAATTGAGGGCCTCCGCTTCATTTGACGGATTAGCCGTGTGCTTTGGCTCCACTCTTTGCTCAGGTCTTTTGCCCTTTCGCCTCACCTCCTGGCCCTCCGCCTCGCGACCCCCGTAGCTGGCCTGGGTGCCCATCTTGCCGTCCAGGGCGAAGTCGTACTCGGCGTACCCGTTGCTGAAGCGGAATGACTCACTCGTTGGCCCTCCCTCCACTCGTCCCCACCTCTGGAGCCAGTGCTGGAAGTGCTCGCTGAGCGGGCCTCTGACCGAGGTGTACGGTATTTTGTTGTCCTCCTCCGCCTCCTCAACGACCGTCTCTCCGGCCGAAGTGTCGCCCACTCGGAGCAGACAGAGCGGGATCAGGGCGAGGTTCAGAAGGGGGGTGCGCAGCATTCTGGGGCAGTTTGGGGTTTTGGATGGATTCGAGCTGAATGAATCTGTCGGAGGTTTGAGTTCGTTCGAAAGTTGCATTTATACTCAAAACTTTGGCGAAATGTATCCCAAGCGATGTTGGTCTTGGTCTCGCTTTCCCTCCCCTCTCGCCCACCCAATTCCGGTGGGCAGCGCACAAATCGCTGGCTGCGGCACGCATTTGACCTATGCGGATGGATGGCCGGGAGGGAGTGAGTTTTCGACGCCCTCAAAACACAACTGCCGGTTGGAGACAGAAAACGGGGCAATGGGCGGCACTTGATGTTTGCGGGGCAATCAAAACAAATTACAGCCCTCCCCTCGGCGTCAACCGTCCAACCGACACTTGCAGCAGCAGCAGCGGAGTTTTGTTTTCGCGTGCACCTTAAGCGGAACCAGAGGGACGGGTAGGACTGGAAACAAAAAGGGCAAAAGGCACACACATCTGCCGGTTTAACGGTTCATTCGGCGCTTGGGTCCGCCCCCAATGGGTCTGGAGAGGACCGCTGACTGGTGGCGGCGACGGCACTTTGGCGGCGCTTAAGTAGGCGGCCAATTACCCTGGCGGGGGGAGGAGTTTGCTCGGATGGCCTATTTACCGGTTGTCGGAACCAATTATTATTTGGGTAATTGGCGCCGCACTCCCACGCCCAGCGAAGCGGAAGGAAGTGGACACGGTACCGCGGTGACAAAGGCCTTGGGGAATTGTTGTGCCCCGACCAGACTCCAAACCCTCTGCCCAGGTTGCTTTTTGTAGCTGCCGCTGCGTCTCTAAATGCCGTCTTCGGGACTCCCGGGGCACCGAACGATCCGTGCCAAAACGGGGGAAATGGCGCACATTTGGGGCCCCTTCTGTCGCCTGTGGACCGTGCATTTTGAGCGGCGAATTTGTCCTTTTGTAGCCTGAACAATTGGTGGCCTCCTCCCACTCTGGTTTGTGTCCGATTCTGGTCTTTCAACGACCGTAAGCCCCCAAAGGCATTGTACTTCGGCCATAATTGGTTGCACTCTTTCGCCCGGGATTGGGCT
This sequence comes from Radopholus similis, assembly GCA_013357305.1. Lineage (NCBI taxonomy): Eukaryota > Metazoa > Nematoda > Chromadorea > Rhabditida > Pratylenchidae > Radopholus > Radopholus similis. The sequence goes on along the minus strand of VAHH01000641.1, from coordinate 9,261 downwards.
CCGCCGACAAAGAGCGGGGCTACTCCAATTGTTGGGCTTTCGGGGTATTTTTGGTTCAGTTAATTGGCGCAGCGCGTGAGGCAAGAACGGGGGAAGGGGAAGAGGCGCAACAGGCAGAGGGGAGGGGCAGGGCACCGAGGACCAGGCGCCGGGGGAAATACAAAACAGAGGTTGGGGCGGAAGAAGCAAAGCACACAGGGAGTGGAAAACCCCGCCGAATGTGCAATTCCGCAAATGGGGCACACGACCTGCGCCCGAATTAGGATTGCACTTTGTGTGCCAGGGTCTTTGGTCGGTCCATTCTCCGGTGGGGCTTGGCACCTCGGCGGAGTACATTTGGGTCCGATCGCTGGACTCTGGGCACTCGGGGCGCGACAATTCCGGTGTGGGTGGGGGATTAGCCACTGCGCTAATTGGGCCCAATTAGCAATTGCAGCGCAACAAATGTCGGCCGCCGCCCCGTCTCCTCTGTGGTGTTGTTTGTCGGCGCCTAATTGCCGTTTGAGGGCCGGTACCGCAGAAACGGTACGCCCACCGCATACGCAGAATGCGCATCGGGACAGACTCCATTCGTAAAATTTTACCGCTCGGCCCATCGGACCGTTCAGGGAAGCGGCAAACGGGGAAGTGGATAAAATGGAACTCGAAATGAAACACTCGAAATGGCTCTCACTCACTCACCACCAGTTGAGCTGCAACTAGACCCCGGATCTGGGGGCCATTGGGCTCCGGTTTGGTCCCAGACTTTTGCGCAAGTCGTCCGCAAGACCTGCTCAATACCGCCCTTTTGCTTAAACCGTTTCGGCTTTTGGCACTTTTCGGTTCACCTGCTGCTGTCCGTGTTTTGGCTACTCCCACTTCCCAAGTCTAAATTCAGGGTAGGCACATTCACATTTTGCGACCCAATATGTTGATTTGGGGTTTAGGCTTGGGGAGGAATTGCCTTCTGGAACACCAATTGGACAATTGCTCTGCCGCTGCGGAGGACCATTTTATTTGCTCTATTCTTTGGCCAAAGTTTCAATGCAACGGTGTCTTTTTGTTCAAACTCCCCCGCCAGCTTAGAAGGCTACAAAGTGCGCTTTTGAGGGCCAAAATGGGGGTGGGTGGGGAGTGGAAAGGCCACACTGGATGAGTCGGAACGGTCTTTGGCCGGGACACCGTAGGCCCTCCCTCTCCCGAGTATGGCCAACAATGGGCGAAGCCAGAACAGTTCCAGCGGTCGCACAAAGGACGGCCTAATTGGGGAATTTTGGCGCTTTGTTTAATCGCCAATTAGGCGGCCGAGACACAGCCCCAAACCCAAACACCAAACAGAGTCCCCTTTGATGTGTGGTCTGGTCCGCCGAGTTTGGATTTCGAATTCTCGAAAAAGGCGTCAAAATGGGACAGCGGGACTCTGAGGTGGCATTCGGATTGTGGCCCTGTTCCGACTGAAAGGTGCGGCGGATGTGCGTGTGGCCTTTCCACCGCCTCCCCTGGGCCCAGAGTTCCCTTTCAGACGCCCTCTGCCTCCTCTGGTGAACCGCCTCCACTCGGCTCTGTTTGTTTTTGTTCCTCTGTTGGCTCCTTTGTTTCAAATCGTTCGCTCTTTTCTACGCAAATGCAAGAGCCATGAGAGACAAACTCTGATCGGGAAGGGCATGGGAGGAGTGGGGAACGGTTGTGAACTTGTGAACTTGCGAATGGGCAGTGGGCGCACGACACGATGGGAGAGGAAATAAATGGTTTGGATTTGGAGAACAGGTAACTGACTATTAACTGACTAACTATGCATAAGATACCTATTTATTTTTCTACTGGCTTATAACTTATAACTTTGCCTACTTCCACTTCAAATGTCAATGGTGGACTTGCTGGGATCCTGGGATACCTACTGTTGAGCAGCGGGCATAAGGCATACTTCATTCATAACTTTGTCAGAATGACCACAGATGGCCAATTTGGGCTGACAAAAAAATATTATGTTATACTAGTGGGAAAAGTGCCACCACCTCTATTCGGAGAATGTGAATAATCGTGACATGCAGAAAGGCCAATGACCATGCGCTGTATTTGAATGGCTGAACTTTCCGATTGGCGGTGCAGATTGTGCCATTGAATCATATGGGGTTGGTGCATTGGTTCTTTCGTTTGCTCAAAAAAAGCTGCATATTTCTGCAGTTCTGCAACTGCTGACTTTGTATTGTAGCACCAATCACCCCTTCCGTTTCGACAAATCACCTTGCGGAAGACTGCATTTTAATTGGACGCGTAGAATTTGTTTGCGCGTGCCCGCAGTCTGCGCTTGGCCATTCTGCAAATCTACGCGGCGGCGCAATGCGGGGGATAATTGCCGGACGGCGGAAATTGCTAAAGTGACGGTTTGGGAATGGCAAGTGACTTTGTGTGTAGTGGCCACCGGCGGAAAAGAGTAAACAAATGCGGGAGCCAAAATGGGGCCCTGGAACCTGTTGAAATGCTTTTGAGGGGAGCAGAAATGAACCGATGGACTTTGGAGGGGGCACTGTTTTGGGGACTTTTGGAGGTGTTTGACAGTTTGAATTGAGCGCATAGTTATTATTATTAAGTTATTATTGTTAGTTAGTTTCTGCTGTTCCCCCCCCCCCCTCTCTTCTGCTGCTCGATGTTCTTTTGTTCTGTTGTGGATTGCGGCACTCGAATGGGCGCGGCACCACTCGGGGAATCAATTGGATCGGCGCTCCGTCCAGAGTCCTCCTGTCCATTCACCGTCCACTCCACACCACAACCACAACCACACAGAGCCCAGCAGCCGCCGCCAGTCTCTCCGCCGCAATCCCAATCCCAATCCCCATCCAAATCCTCCGCCACATCCACATCGGTTGCCGGTGCCCACTCGTCCGTCCCCTCCCATTCCCTTTCACTTCCCGTTCATTGACCCGCCGGCGATTTCGCCGCGTCAAATCATTATTGGTACTGACTGAGCTGGTCGCTGCAATTGGGCTGCGGGACCGGAATGCACACACAAAAAGTTCGCATGAACGATCCCGCCAATCGCCCAATTTGCATTTGGGAAATGTGTCAGATCGCCATAACTCGATAAAATTATAATACTAAAACGCCTTTCATTTTACATGAGAAGAGGGTTTTTGCAGGGTTTTTGCACCTGCACTATACGAAAGGGATCAATCAGCGCATATTTCTTATCTCTTCTGTCTCTGCCGTGGGTTTTGGCTCCGCGACCCTTTGACCTTTTTGCGGGGAACACATCAGACGGACATTAAACATTGCTATATTCATTGCTGCTGCGCCGATTCCAATTCGCCATTCCCTTCCTTTTCCCCCATCTCTCCCCGAATGCGCAAATCCATTCCGCAGAGCAAAAAGAGCGGCGGCAAACGGGGGCACCCGCCCAGCCCGAGCCGTCCCCGCACATCCGACGCATTCATATCCCCGCCGGGGAGGGCGCTGGAGCGCATCTCCTTTCCCCTTTTGCGTCCCTCGTCACGAATCACCTCCCCAGCCCCCAGCGGTGCGTCCGCCGCCCCACCCTGCCGCGCACACTCAATCCATTCATCCCCACAGCCACAGCAGCAGCAGTGGTCACTCTCCATCGCCAACAGCACTCGCTCTCCTGCGCACCGACCAAATAGGCAGTTTTCCACTGAACACTCACTTTTGCCTTTTGCGTGCCTCCAATTGCACAATCACGTTGCTTGCTGCGCCTTCATTCAGCGACACTCTTCGCCACTTTCCGACTCAGCGCCATCATACATGGTTGTCCTCCCTTCCCTGTTTGCGCTCCTGTGGGCCAGTTCCGCACTGGCCTGTCCCTTCCAAGTCCGCTCGTTCTGCACGTGCAACGACCAACTGGACGGGGTCGAGCTGAACTGCACCTCTCCTGCTGCAGGGCCGGAGGACCGGCAGACACAGTCGCCGGCCCACAGTGCGGCCATCCAACTGATGCAGGTGTTGCGGCGGATGTGAACTGCAAACACCGAACAGTTCTTGCATTTAGGTGCTCAAAGCTTCTCAAGCACAACTGGGCCTGCTGAAGGTGAGCGGCTGTTCTGGGGAGAGAGCAGTCACAACAATGTGCTCCAGGTGCTGTCCATCCACGACACCCCGATCCCGGTGCTGGCCAACAACTTCTTCGCCGGACTCTACATCCGCCAGCTGGCGCTGGTGAACTGCGGGATCCACCTGGTGGAGAAGAAGGCGTTCGGGGGGCTGGAGGGAGTCCTCCAGGAGCTGGTGATCAGCGGGAACGAGGCAGGCCCACTGGGGGAGGCAGCACACTCTCTGACACGGAACCTTTCCAGCTCAAAGAGATGCCACACGAAGCACTGGGCGGACTGCACTCGTTGGTGCGTCTGGACCTCTCGAGCAACTCCCTTGGCGAACTGAAGGCCGAACACGCACTTCCCCGGCTGCCCAAGGTCAACGAGGGACGTCAACAGTGAAGACAGACCGTCGCCACAATGCCCGATTTTAGCTTGTCGACATCAATTTGTCGCACAACCTCATCTCGGCCGTCCACAAGACGTTCTTCGACAGCGTCAAGGGCACTCTGCAGACCATCAACCTCGGCCACAACTCCGTCCAGGACGTGCCGGCCAGCGCCCTGCGCGGCTTTCGCATGCTGGCGGCGCTGCACCTGCACAACAACCAGCTGGACGCTCTGCCCGCCCTCTCGTTCATGAACCTGCCCGTGCTGGGCCTGCTCAACTTGGCCGCCAACCGCATCCAGCACATCCATCGCCAGGCGTTCCTCAACGCCCCGATGCTCCGCTTTCTGTACTTGTCCGAGAACCGGCTGGCCGAGGCAAATCCCTGGGGAGGGCCTTCCCACCGAATGTGTGTCGTTTCATTTGCAGATTCTGCCCTTCCAGTTCAGCTCCTTCGAGCGCCTCGAAATGCTGGACCTGAGCAACAACTGGCTGGAGACTCTGCAGAACGACTCCTTCGCGGGCCTTCCCGCCCTGCGCCAACTGTATTTGGGCGAAAATCGAATTGCGCGCATCGAGCCGCACACATTCGCGGCCAATTCGAGCGTTGTAAGGGGCACCCGTGCAAAAGGCCAAAAGCACCCGTCAATTTCCAGGCCGTGCTCATTCTGGAAAAGAACCGAATGTACGAGGTGCAGAAGGACACCTTCCAGTCGCTCAGGCAGCTGCAGCAACTGTCGCTGAAGGGGAACAAAGTGCCAAAGTCCCAAAGGCGCAAATATTAGCGAGCAATTTGCAGCTCAAATCGGTGGATGCCGCCGCCTTCCAGGGCAACCCTTCGCTCGTGATGCTGGATCTGAGCCAGAACGAGCTGATCGACCTGGCGCCGGCCACGTTCCTGTCGCAGCTGAACCTGCTGCTGGTCGACCTCAGTCACAACCGCATTGTGCGCACCCCGTTCGGCGCATTCGGGCGCAGAGTGGCCACAGTGCTGCTGCAGGGTTGCCTCGAAAAATGGGCAACAAACAGTCCATTGATTGTCGCTGGTTGCAGAGAATCCGCTCGTTTGCACAGAGCAAATTCACATGCTGCAGCAGGGCAACGGCGTGTTCATCCCGAACAATGAGGACGCCGTTTGCGGGAAGAGCACTGCAACAGCAGCACCCACTGTCTCAGTTGGAAGGGTGGGAAAAAAAATTGACGGAGGGGAACAGCTCGGCAGCGAAGGACAGGTGGGAGTGGAAGTGGATTGTGGCACAATAGCACTTCCAGCAGGGCGGCTCAATCATTCGCTCGTTCTCGAACGGAGCTGAAAGTGCCGGGGAGGAGATGGCGACCGAGAGTGCTGCGGAGGAGGAAACCGAGGCGCCAGAGGAGGAGGAGGAACAGGAGCCGCCTGCATTCGTGCAGCAGGAGAGCACCCAAGTGCCGACAGAGGAACCCCCCAGAAGGACCCACATCCGGCCGATTCGCATCGGACAGGATCGCAAAAAGGGAACTGGGACGACGGTGGGAAGCACGGGCGGGACAGAGGGGAAGAACTGATTGCCTGTTCCGCTCAGGCAGCGGTGAGCAGGCCTTCCAACGGGGGACTTCACCACAGCGCATCCATGGAAGTGGAATTCACGCAAAACACCTCCCAAGAACGAGCGGAGGTTGGTCCAGAATGGATGGTGTTCAACTCATCCACGTGTTGCAGATGGGTTCCGAGCCGCTTCCAATCAGAGAAGGGGGCACAGAGTGGGATGGACGGGAAACGGAGGAAAGTGGTGCTGCAGAAGGTTGCTCAGCTGTTTTGTATTCCCACAAATCCAGTCAAACCAGAATCAACGGTGCCACCGACAACAGAGGTGACAACGGTGGACCCGCGCAACAATCCGGCGGTGATCTATCCGCATCCGGTGCCATTCCTCGCCCCAGGCCCGAAAATTCACACGGCACATAGCGTAAAATTGGGGAACAGAAAACATTTGATTAGAGGGTTGGTGCAGGTGGGCAGCGACGAGAACGGGAACCCGGTGATGGAGACACTGCCGCCCAGCATTGTGGTGCTCTCGAGACCCTCAGCGGACGAAGAAGGTAATGAAGCGGTGGACGGACAAAACGGCAACGAGAAAACGACGGAGAGAATGACTGGCAACGAAGTGGAGGTCGCAAAGAACGAGTCGAGTCCGGCCGTGGATCAGCGGGAGAAGAAATACGAGCAGGTCGAGCTGAACCTGAACTCCAACCACAACGGCATAGTGGACCTGGGAGGCAATTCGGCAATGTTGGGCGAAGTAGAGATGGAGCCTGCAAAACAGAGAGGCAAGCCCCATTCAATTGAACATAATTAGAATCCGGTGTTTGGCTTCAGGGAAACCCTTGCCAACGGCGGTGATCGTCATTTGCATGAGCACAGTGGGAGTCGTGATGTGCGCTGTGTTCGTTGGAATGTGTGTGGCCAGAAAGTGCGATTCCACCCATTTTGGGACTTTGACTAAAGAGTAATTTTCAGAAGACAATTGCGCCAGCAGTCGCATTCCCCGTTCGTCGACCTGCACTCGCTGCAGCACTCGCCCAACTCCAACTCGTATATGTGCGGGGCAGTGGCCGCCCGAGCGGCACAGCTCAACAACGGACTGATTTACGCACCGCAACAGGGGGCGGAGAACGAAACGATGCGAAGGTGGGATTGGTCCTGGGTCCTGGCAATAAACATTAGCACAATGTTCAGGGGAATGCGTCAGTCGTTGAACAACAACAGCGACGCGATGAGTCTGCACCGACTGCCCCCGGTGCAGGACGACATTTACGGATGGCTGTACACGCCGAACGGATACAACGCATACGCAAAACACTGAACCAAGTCGATTCAATGAATTCATTCCACAATTTGGTCGCCCATCCCTTTCCTCCTTTTGCGCCTGATTTATGATTTTTAAGCTGAATCACTTGATAGACGGGTATTTCTAAGCCAGTTAGCAGATTCCATATATCTCCTTTCCCTCTTCAATGCAATCCATCGATCATAATTCATAAGTTCATAACATAAATCATAATTTATAAATTATAAATCATAATTCATGCATGATTAAGAGATTAAATAATGCACTTTAACTCAATAATCATTAATCAATAACAACATTGAGGAATGAGAGAGAATATTCAATTTTCAGTAAAGGATTGTTCCGATGCGATGTTACATACCTAACTTAAATTTTGAATTTTTAAAGCAAAGTCAAGTACCTATCTGTCACCACGTCACCAGACCAGTGTACAAAAAAGTGCGGCTTGAATAATAAGACATACTTAATAGAAAAAGAAAATTAGTTTTACGAAAAAGTGCTTCATTTTAATATTTAGTAAAGAAAATGTTTTTGTTCTACAAATAAAGGCAATTCTAGGGAATGTCGATTTGAAATTTTTGACCTGAAACTACAAAAAGGTCCTCCTCCCTATGGTTTTCGAAATTTCGAACCTCTCGAATCCGACTAAAAATGCATTTCCGCGCCCTGAATTTGAATACTTTTTTAGCGCACAGAAAAACTATGGATATGGTTTTGGGCGAAAAAATTTGTTCCCAGTACAGGACCCAGATTCCCGAGGATTGCCCAAATAAGTATTAGGTATTTAGGTTTCGCAATATTAATTTAATTTATAATGTCTTCGAAAGCTGATTTTGAAATGGTTTGCGATCAAATAATCACTGAGCAGATGGACTCAATGTTTTCGGTGAGAATATATTTTTATGTCATTATTAAATTTAAGTTCATTTATTTTAGGAAGTTCGACAGAAGTGTGCTTCCTTGCTTGCTCAAACCATCGAAAAGAAGCGCGCCAGCCTCGGATCGCAACAATCGGCGGAGACAAGTGAACTTCAGCAAGGAACGGTGCAGACAATCGATGGAAGCGTTGACCAGTAACACTGTTTTCTCTGTTTTTTCATCAAATAAGATTGTACATGCAGGGTCATTGAATTATGCGAGAAACTTTCTGAATTGCTTGCAATTTTGGAGAATGGCGTGGATTCACGGATGAAAGGTTTGATATTTGATCATTAAACTGTGTGAAACATTTTGGTCGCCATAAGCTAAACCCTTCTCAACATTCAGTGAACAATAGACTTAACGACTTAGTCTCACGCTTCGCGAACGCCAACGAGAAGCATAATGAAATTTACAACAAGTCCGCCAAATTTACTCTGGATGCCATTCTCGACAAGATTGTCAAGAGTAATATTTTTTACTCAACCCAAACTTTTCACCTTAAATTGCAGATTTGGATGGTTTTGCACGCGCAAACAAAGAGATCGATTCAATCAAACAGCTCAAAATAGAGGCGGAGAGGCGCGTAAGTACTGGTTTCGATTCTCAACGAAAATAGCCTTTTCAGATGAACACTTCGAAGGTCAATGTCGAGCAAACTGCGAAGAGCATTGAAGCGATGGATCAGGAATTCGGTCGACTTTGCGCTCACTATGACCAACTTTGAAACAAAAATATTGTTCTCCATTACCATTGGCTATTGTTTAAGATTAATCAGCGATCATGTATTTCGGTCATCTCGTACCGATTATTGTAATCGTCAATAATCTATCAAGTTTACTGCGGATAAAAATATGATTTAAAAACCCCAACTTTCTCATATTGAATTTCACAAATGGTCCCGAGGCGTAATGCCCAAATCCGGCGAAAATAGGGATTTGCGAGGTGTGAGGTCTTCTTCTATTATGCGAAGAGTTCCTCGGATTGGAGATTTTATTTTCAGAAAATAGAAACCCTTATGGGTCCGAATTTTCACATTATGAAACAGTACAAGGCAAATGAATAGTCAATAATCTAAGGGTCTAAGCTCTAAACGGGGAATGGAT